>JAYJMA010152243.1:0-14292 GCA_036873895.1 Parotocinclus cabessadecuia | reverse complement strand
TAATGAAAGTTTATATTTTATGTCACATCTTTCTACGAGATTATTGGCTGGTTTCAAAAAAAAAAAAAAAAAACGATTATTGTTCACACGGCGTGTAAACCCGGAACTTTAGCATCAATATATTCTTGTTAATGAACATCCGAGCGACGGGAGTTTACTAAAAGCAACCGCAGTCTGATCTGTTTTACATTTCATGTTCAGGCCTGGTGTTAAGACAGAAAATCCCCCCCCACACACACACACACACACACACACGCACTCGCATTCACACACTCTTCACAGATTCTGCACATGGCGGAGATCGGGTTGAGGCTCTTCTGACAAACGCTAGCAATCATAATTGGAAATGAGCCCAGACCTCAATGTCTCTTCAAATTATCTCTGTTTCTTTGCCAGACTTCTGACCAACTCCAAACCCAAAGACTGCGGCGAATCTAACAAAGGATCGCTAATTCCCCTCTACGTGCGGCTTCGAACGCGGCTTAAACATAGCACCCGGTGCATCGCATCCGGATTCCAGCACCTACATCTGTAAACACTTGATAACTGCTCTTTAAAATAGCTGCTTTCTCCGCCCGTAATTACAACGTGAGCACTTAGAGGAACAAGGCGCGCACTTATCTCGCTGAAACAGCCTCGTCTAACGGAGCTGTTCGACGTAGTGGCTTCTCTCCCACACTTAGCTCTGGACCACGGCTGCACGAGTAAATATTTGTAATCCGTAACCTCGGCAGTGCTGCGTAGAAGAGACATGAGAGATCTTGTGCAAATGTCAGTTGCGCGGAGTCCGCCGGCTCCCCTTGCTGCGCTGGAGTTTTGTTTGTGCAGAATTTACCTGCTGAGGATATTAAGAGCAGCTTTAACATGGGAGGCGGTCATGAAAAAGATGCCACTGCCAATGGATTAGAAATCCTTCGCTCTCTCCAAACTAACTAACTATTTAACGGCAAACTAACATTTGGGCAGGGATGTGCCGTTTAACGTCCGTCCGAGCGATGTCCATTCGCTTTAACAGACGAGGGCTTTAGGATTAGAACTGGGAAAACGATCTGTCTCATACATATCTAATTCGCGGCTGAATGACAGATTGACTCGTACGAGCAAACCCTCGTGACGCCTGCTGACAGAAGCGAGAATCGCGGCCTTTAAAGTGACGTCGTTCCCCTTTTTTTGTTGTTGTTTTGGGGTTTTTTTTAGCAAGCGCTTCGAGTTTTACAAAAGATAAGAATTCTAAAAGATGAGAATTAACGCGGTGGTTCAGTGGGTAGCACCGATGCCTCACAGCAAGAAGGTCCTGGGTTCAATTCCAGTCTGCAGGCTTGTGGGTTTCCTCCCACAGACCAAAGACATGCATGTTAGGTTAGTCTGTGGTTAAGGTACTGGACTCTGGAGCTGATGGTCCAGGTTCAGATCCCACCTCTGCCAAGCTGCCCCAGTTTGGTCCTTAAGCAAGGTCCTTAACCCAGCGTTGCTTGAATTGTAATGAGTATGAGTTGTAAGTCGCTCTGGATAAGGGCGTCTGCTAAATGCCATGAATGGAAAGGTTAATTGGTGTCGCTAAAGTGGCCCTTAGTGTGTGACTGTGTGCCCTACGATGGGTTGGCGCCCCGTCTAGGGTTGTTCCCGCCCTTACGCCCAGACTTGCCGGGTGGGTACCGGTCGGCCTACCACCCCGTGTGGACTAAGCAAAACACAACGCATGAATGAATGGAAGAATTTACATTTGGTACCGAACAGTACTTTCTAAGTTATTCTTAGAAATAAAACACTATCTGCAAAGTATCTAAAAGTCTGTGGTAATTTCCCATCGGACAAACAGCCCCCCCCCCCACCCCCACCCCACCTACGGCTGCAGTGCTCCTGATAACGGAGTAAGACGATACAGTTGTTATGGTCACTTGGCATCGTACTTTGTCAAGTTGTCAGACCATGTAGTGCTCTCTCTCGCTGCCTTCAGTAAAGCTGTAAGATTTATTGTAAAGCAAAACCCGATGCCCTGTGGCCACCTTCCTAGATGGAGAAATAAAAGAAAGCGATGAGGGAACTGGATGTGTCCAGATGTTCCCCTTTTGCACTACGCACCACACACGCACACACACACACGCACACACACACACACACAGAGGACTGGAATTACTGTATGTGTGTACTGTGTGTGTATGTACTGCACCACATTTCAAATCGTGAGAGGTTTCAGCTTAACAATATGGCTTAAACACTCAATTGGCATGACGGTATTTCTTAATAAAGACAAGTGTATATATATATATATATGATATTTTGCTCTGACAGTAGTGTTTTCTGCTTTCATTTTTTTTATTGCAATCTCTGTTTGAATCGCAATAAAGGGACTGAAAAATAATGACGTTAGCCAACCTAATAGTGGCCTAAGACTTTTGCACAGGACTGTGTATAAAGTTGTATACGTATCTTCATTTTGCGCCTTACCTACTTTCCCTTGAACAAAGTTTGGCAAGCCCCGGGTGGTCCAGGCAATTGGGACGTTCTTTAAAACAAATGAACGCTCTCAGACGGCCCTCTAATCATCAGGAAGAAATCCGGTATAAAATGAAAGAAATGTCACTGCTCAGAGGAAACAGCAAAGGGTTTCTTGCGCGTTAATGTTGTGCGGCGCCACTTTATGCGAATCTCATGCTTGTTGGCGTGGCAAATGCCACTCAATGATGGGCGGTCATTATGTACTGCCACTGCTCTGCTGTTTAAACAGATTCAAAGGATTTTCCTCTCTTCCAGCCTCTTATCTGAAATTGGATCTTTTGGAACGGAGTCGAGACTTTTTCGAAACCGCTTTCATGCTCGCTTTGGAGGCGTCTTGGGCCAAGCGGGACAGCTGGCGCATTTCAATGAACGACTGTTTTTGTGCTTTTAGATACGTGTCATCCCAGGTGGTGCTCTGCCTCCTGAACGGGCTGTGCGTTCCTAAATGAGGCAGCAGTCCGGGGCAACAAAGCCTTTCGGACGCATTCATGGGCCCAGCCCATCCATGCCTAATGACCTCACTTCACCTCTCGGTGCAGAACACCAGGGCTGTGAGTAACGTGCCGGTGTGTGCCACCCTTTTACCGACAGAGCACACCCTCTGACGCTGTGCTGGGGGCTTGTGTCGCTCGCCCCTATCGGCATTTCGCTATTTGCTCGCCTTCCCCAAGATTAGGTGGAATGGGAGGGAAACGCCTTAAGAAAGCTGCTGCATCCCATCCTAGGCCCAGACATCATCACTGGGGGCAGCGTGCCCTTGGGTGCGGGATTAGTTTCCTAGAGCTATCAGAGGTAATACTTGAGCCCACATGATAAGCCCCTGAACTCCTCATGGACGCACCATGACTCCCCTCCATCATTCAGTTATTAGGAGACAATGCGCCTCCAATAGCTTGCAGCTGAGGACTCATTAACTTCAATGTATTTCGTTATAAATATTATTCATTAAGTCATTCATTTAATTAATTCATTATCTTCCAATTAATCCACACGGGGCCACCTGGTAACTCTGGGCGCAAGGGCAGGAACAACCCCAGACGGGGCGCCAATCCATAAGGGATTGGCGACACTTTAAGGGACACTTTAGAGACACCTATTAACCTAACACGTCTTTGGACTGTGGGAGGAAACGGGAGCACCCGGAGTAAACCCACGCAGACACGGGGAGGGCTCCGCAGACTCCGCCCTGGGATTGAACCCGGGACCTTCTTTTAAATTTCATTACTCATTCAAATGTTATTCACTATTTCGTTGTTGCTACAAAGACAAAACGAAAAAAGACCAAAACCAAAAAAAAAAGCAGTTCCGGATCTTTTCCAATTGCGCGTGCTAACCTTTCAAAAGCCAAACATGAGGGGGCAGGCACGAGGGATAGATTTAAGAACTATCCGGCGGTGGCTTTAGAGGGGGAGAGCTGTGTGAAAGAGAGCCCGGGGATTTCTCCTCCCCTATCAGTTCCACAAGAACAAGTAAGCGATCAGAACAATAACAATAATAAAGTACGTATGCATTAATTATGGCTTGTTTGTTCACAAGAAAGTTGCCTCGGATTTATCAGATGTTAGCCAGCAAAGCAGCTGGCCTTTACATCAGCCGGGCTAATTATAGCGCTCGTAAGGACGCAACGCTAAATGTTAATGTTAGCACTTTTTAGATCGGTTTTCTAAACCGAGGAACTTTGGTTTTAATTAGAGTGGAGCTAAGATAAGGTCGCTGTGCTCCACGCGCTGTTGTGGTAACGAACAAATAAGGACCCAGGTGAACTGTGTCTCGCTAGCTTTGGTTTTAACCTAACAAAATTTACATTTAGCAGACGCCCTTATCCAGTCGCAAAAAACAAATGGCTCTTCCTGTTATCCTACTGCACTCTGGCGCTCCCCGTTGGTCCAAACAGGCATCGCTCCGTGCCCTGATCGTAACCTAAAGCCCCCCCTGGTTTATTCATTATTCAACATTTGTTTACCCCTCTCCATGGCCTGGTCATGTGCTCCTCCACACTATTCATTAGCCTCTAGCGTTTGTTCTTGGACAGCGTGCAGTTTGCGGGGTGTAAAGTGCTACGGAGATGAAAGCAAGCCTGTGTCTCTGGCACCATACGGTCAGACTCGAGTCTTGCGAGGTGCAACTAGCCTCCAACTGGAAGCCATTATTATTTCATGAACTAGATGAGAGAGCCGAGCTAATTGCCTGTAGGCTAGAAAGTGGTCAGTGTGTTCCTCCAGCTGTTGTCAGGGTGCTGCAAATCAAGGCTTGCTGTACAGCGAATAATGCCTGCTGCCGTTAGGTCAAATGACCTAAACACAAGGTGTCTTTGCAGGGAAAAGAAAAGAGACCACTGTGTCTGGGTCAAGCAAAAGCATTCTGGGTAACGTGGGCGTTATAGCGCAGATAGTCGGACAGTGCGGCATCTATAGCAGGCGCCGTTTCGGTACAGGTAACCTTTTGGGATGGCACATGAAACATACAAGTCTTAGGCGGAAACCAGAGGACATCTGCAAAGCACCGGGAGAACATACAAAACTCCACACACCCAACGACCAGGCCTTGAACTGGCACCCTCTCTCCTTTCTTTCCGTCGGAGCCAGATCTCTGAGATCCAGTGCTGGCGCCAGACATAGTTTGTGTTTGTTCTTTTTTTATCGGGTCAGGAAGCAGGATTTTAGACTTTGCGAGGGGATCAGATCAATTTCAGTACTTGTAGTACAGGTATGGCCCGTTTTAGCGACCTTCCATTCTGTGATACAGGCCGCTGTGCCCGCGGTGACATGGAAAACCGGGTGCAAACGGTACATAAATGGGTCTGCGATAGCCCTGAAAAGTCGAACGATTAAAACGTCTGACAGTGTTGGTTGAGGGAATCCAAAAGCACATCGATAGGCAGTATTTACCAACAACACAAACAAAGATCAGCCTGATGTACCAGACGTCAACGTGAACCGGTTTATGTCGTCAGACGTCAGAGAGAATACACACGTGCTGTAGCTGGGGGACAAACATTTCCCATTTTACCACTCATACGTTCTTACGATCCAAGCGATGGTGGCTTAAGGGCCTTTGCTCAGGGACCCAACTGTGGCAGCTTTGCAGAGGTGGGATTTGAGCCCAGGACCACCAGGTCCAGAGTCCGGTACCTTAACCGCTAGGCTACCACAGTCCCAAGTACTACCCACAATAGGACAGACACATACACTGACGACATGTATGATGACGCCATAGGAGGATCGGAGCGAATGAACTGGGTTAAACGTCCACAAACAGAACAAAGGAGTCGGCGTTACCCTTGAAGACAGCACAAACATTCGGGGCATCACAACGGAGCGCTTTTCCCGCGGAGGGCCGCCTCACAGGACCTGAGGGATGTGCTCGGCGTTTTAAAGTGCGGAGCGCATTCACAGCGCCAGGCACCATTCATCCGGCGGTTCAAATGTCTTTATTTTTCCTGCCAGGGACGGGATGGGCCGATGGAATCGGTGGCTCTGCTGCACGCTTGAAGGATGAACTCCTTTATTTCGCTAAGCGTTTAATATCGCTCCGGCACACGTTCAAGCGCATGCAAAGCCCGTTGTGTGTTTTTAATGCAATATTTAGGCTATTACCTGTGCAGAGTTGCTTACTGGTGATTAATGAGCGTTGCGTCGCGACAAGATGCGGTACAAACCCGGAGCGCGCGCGCGCCAAAGAACGAGGGGTTTCAGGGGCAAAATTTATGGTAAATAAGGCTACGAATGCGCATTCAGAGCTATTCCTGTGGGGTAACAAGTTAGACGATGTCTAATAAATCTAATACGCTGAGAAGGACTGCTTTGCAAGTCACGATGTGCCTCGGAGAGATGTACGACGTCTCGCGCGTTCTGTTGATTACGCAGTCTGGCGCAAATGCAGGTTCCGAGCACTAGGGGGTGCCCGTACGCAACTCCTCATTCAAACTCCTCATTCATTTTTATTTCACCTGACTCCTCCAAGGACCTGCCACTGAGGACTGATTTTAAAATCTATTTTGATTCAAAATCTATTTTGCCACCTATTTTATTACTTATACTTAAATATTAATAATGATTTCTATTGTACTACTTAGTTATTTTTACTATTGCTTTAATATACTTTTAAGTATTTACCACCCATGGAGGACGAGTCCCTTTTTGAGTCTTGGTCCTCCCAAGTTTTCTTCCTTCTACTTTCAGGGAGTTTTTCCTTTCCACTGTCGCCCTAGGCTCGCTCAGTTCGGAATTGGTCTTTTATATAATATAAGATTGTAAAGCTGCTTTGAGACGATGCTCCGCTGTAAAAAAGCGCTATAGAAATCAATTCTATTCTTCAAAAGCACAAAGTCATTTAGGATATGCGGAAGGTACGGCCTGGCATTTCACTTATAACTTTAAACCTCTGTTTTCTTGTAACTCTTTCAATTTGTGGTTTTGCTTAGAAACACGAGATGAGAACAAAACGGCATCTTAACCCCACCGTGCTCGTTTTCCCGCAGTGGGACGCGATTAACGAGATGGACGAATTCTTCAGCCCCATCCACACGTACCAGGTGTGCAACGTCATGAGCGCCAACCAGAACAACTGGCTGCGCAGCAAGTGGATTCAGCGCGACGGTGCCCACCGTGTCTACGTCGAGATCAAGTTCACGCTGCGCGACTGCAACAGCATGCCCGGCGTACTGGGCACGTGCAAGGAGACCTTCAACCTGCACTACTGCGAGACGGATCGGGACATGGGCGCCAGCGTCCGCGAGAGCCAGTTCTCCAAAATCGACACCATCGCGGCTGACGAGAGCTTCACCAACGTCGACCTGGGAGTCAGGAGGCTCAAGCTAAACACGGAAGTGCGCGGGGTCGGCCCGCTGAGCCGCCGCGGCTTCTACCTGGCCTTCCAGGACATCGGTGCCTGTATCGCCGTCGTCTCCGTACGCGTCTACTACAAGAAGTGCACCGGCCTGGCGCGCAACCTGGCCGTGTTCACGGACGTCGTGACGGGGGCCGACTCGTCCTCCCTGGTGGAGGTCACGGGGCAGTGCGTGGACCACGCCGAGGAACGGGAGACGCCCAAGATGTACTGCAGCGCCGAGGGGGAGTGGCTCGTTCCCATCGGGCGGTGCGTGTGCAGCGCCGGCTTCGAGGAGCACAGAGAGGCCTGCATTGGTACGTAAAACGATTTGTGCTTCATGTAAATCAATAGCATTTGTCCACGATATCCATCCGACCTTCCTTCTCCCAGACATGTCCGGTTGTCCCACAGGGGCTCATTAGAGCGTGATTCCCAGCAATGAGTCACACTGATTCGTACCACGCCCCTGCCGAGGTAATTTTTGCCCATCTGGTGAGGAGACTCCGCACCCCGTGTAATTTCATGTAAGGGCAAGGGTCCTTTCTGCTGGCTGCCCGCCCAAGTTTTCCAACTTTGCCGTATAGGTTTGTCCATTCAAGTAAGGTCTGTGCGTCTGTGAATCACCAAAGGACCTGGGGGATCCCCAGACATTCCCAAAGCCAACTTTAATCCCTCCAGCAGCTCCGGGGCCTGACCTGGGGTCTCCTTCCAGAGGGCCGCTGCTTGAAACAGCTCCAGCGAGAGTCAAGCAACAGCCCCTCGAGCTGAAGGAACCATTTAGAAGCTGACAACATGCTCATCACATCATGGAGACCAAGCCCAGCAACCCTGAGTACAGGCACTACAATAAGCCCACGGCCGTAGGTGATTGGTTATCCAAGGACTAAGCTCCTTCTTCACCGTTATGGTGACTGCATAAATCCTTTTTTTGTGTTATTTCTTTTCCCTTTGGTACGAATTCTTTCACGTAGCCCCTCCCCCCAAATCTAGGTTTGGGAACCCTCTACGAGACATAGAGCTGATTTTTAGAGGGCAGGCAAAACAATTTCTTAAGCTGTGAGGGGAAAAAAAACAGTCTCAAGGGCATACAGCGCTGCCTGCCGCTCCCGCTCTCGTCATTCACCTCCATAAAAATGTGAGTGCGACAAAGAAAGGGCTTTTTCTTTCTCACCAGTTGTTTAATGGCGCTTAGCTTGGCTTGTTCTTTCTTGCCCACTAACAGCCGTACTTCTGTGATCTTTATCTCTGCGATCTCAGGTCGAAAACTGAAAACGAAATGCGTTTTTTTTTTTTTTCTTTCTTTTCTTCCCCCTGCCGCCTAGTTCACATCTACATATTAAACACTTGCTAATCATGAACCGATGGACGCTTTGAAGGAGGGTCATATAAATTCCGCTCCACACGCCCTACGCTGGGAGTTTATTAGCAGGGGAATAAAAATGAAGTCAATCAGAATAACAGAGCAATCCCAAAGGTTAATTAATGAGGCTATTTATAAATGACGGCTACAGGTAATGCGTACAGCATGGCTTGGCATCCAAACGAATTCCCATTTTGAGATAACCTGCCAGGTGCTTGGTGAACTTTGAATTTCACTCGCTGTCCCGGAATTTGCTCCGAGCGACCGGGGTCACGGGGAAAAAAGCGCGCGGCTCCCAGCGCATTGCTGCCAGGCGGAATGGTGGAAACTGAAACTTTTTGCGCCAGTGCTGTGTAACTCTTAACGTTTGCGCATGTGAATATTCAAACAGGAATGAGCTGATGTAAAGCTTCCCTGGGTTTGTCGGGCAGCTGATTCCATTTAACTGCGTTACATCGCCCACGATATCGAGCAGCGGGGAAATCTTAGCCCAGTTAATACTTGTGCCCTATTTGGGAGATATATTTAGTTTCCACCTACAGAAGCGTTACAGAAGCCTCTTTATTACAGTCACTTTATGGATTAGTTATGGCTGCGCTGCCGTCTGCTGTCGAAATTACACACTGTTAGCGGGGAGGCGTGAGGAAAAGTCGGAATATTGTAAGCGAATCGCTCTACGTTCGTTCGTATATTTAAGGCCTTTAGGTTTCAGATTGGAATTAATCACAGCTGTTTTAGATTTATAATTGCAAAGCTTAGAATAAAAAGGTTAATGTGCGCACAGAATAACATGGCAAAGCAATTACGCTTCAGGTTAGTAATTTCTTCCTGACATTTACACAGACACCGCTGGTGCGCAGCGCTTAAGCGCGACGGATAACAAACGGTACGAACGCCTGGCCACGGAGGCCGTAATTATTTACAGGAAATATTAAACAGCCAGGATTTGTTCAGACGATTCGACCAGCCAGGCCTTTTACCGGTTCAGAGCTTCAATATACTGGCCATTAACAAATCAATTACGTTCTGAAATCTTACCAAAAACGCGAGTGGATTAGCTGGATTGGTGCCCGGGCATCTTCGAAGTTGAGGTAGTATTTATTGATTTTCCAGTTGACACACTGTGCGCTTGAAACAAAAACGCGGCCAGATAGAAATGCTGGATTGCTGCCTTCGTTTGCAGTCGGGTTGCGAGCGAGAAATCTGGACTGCTATGGACTGGAACCGGATCGTCTTTAGCGACGGATTCAGGTTCTGCTTGGGATCTGGCAACGGTCGGGGTGCCAGGACAGAGGCCTTGTGGTGAGGGGTTCAGTCCTGCGTTTGCGACGGCCAACTGCTGGTGTGATAATCTGGGGGAGCCAACATTTACATTTACATCTACGCCATTTAGGACACGCCCTTATCCAGAGGGACTTACAATTAATACGGCGTTGTAATACAATGTTGCTCAGGAACCGAACTGCGCCAGAGGTGGGATTTCAACCCTGGACTTTCGCGTTCATAGTCCAGTAACTTAGCCACTAGGCCACCGCAGCCCCACAGTCCCCCAGCAGTGATACAAGGGACACTAACAGCTCGGCGATTTGTGCAGGACAGTGCTCAACGGGCATTTTTCAGCAGGGTCTAACAAGAAAGTCTCTGCCAGACTGGAACAGTTTCTTGGCTGTCCAAGAGTTTATGGGACTAGCTTGAACGCCAGCTTCAGCAACCTAGGGCTGTGCTGGATCTACAGAGCCAGCGGCAAACATCTGGGGGCAAACGTGTACAAGACAGCGCACGTAACCCGTTTGCCTCCACGCCTAACCGTATGCCGCTTTGTTTAGTTTAGGCTAGGGCCGGCCTAACAGGGTAACCAGAGCCTCGTCCAGTTCAGTACAGTTTTGCTGAACGCAAAGGCAAAGGTATGCTTCGCTCTAATATTGTAATTGGTCATTAAAGTTTCATTCGATTCTAACAACTCCTTCTTGTTGTGTTATTTTATGACAGTGAGGATATTTACGTTCCCGGCAGAAGCGCGTTTTATCTAACGTCTTGGAAAAACAATCGGTTTTCTGAGTAATTTAGTCATTTGTGGTGGGAAAAAATGGGACAAAAAAAGGGCTTATCCTCATTAGGAGCCTATTACCCTCATCTCTGTTTACGAGCGAGGCAGAGACACGGGTTCCTCCCTCTTTCGATGCAGATCAATTAGACAAGCATAGATAGGTGACAGCAATTCAGCCGGACAATTAACAGCTGTTAAAGGCTCATTAGCACAGATGTGTTTGTCTCATTGAATGCGTGATTAGGCATAAACGTTTTCACAGGGAAGCGCTCGGCCTGTGCTGAAGTGACTGTTCGCCTCTTCTGTTCCTTTCCGGCCAAAACGAAAGCAATAAACAAGATTATCCTCTGACCTCTGCAGACACAGCGGGGCCAAAAAAGGATTTAGCCAGCCACTGATTGTACAAAGTTCTCTTACTTAGAAAGAGGAGAGAGGTCTGAAATGTTCATCGTTACAAAAAAAAAAAAAAAAAAAAAAATCATCCCTGGAAATCGTATTGTAGGATTTCTAAAGGATTCATTTGCAAATTATGGTGGAAAATATGGGGCCGCACAAACAAGCAAGATTTCTGGCTCTCACAGAGCTGTAACAACTTCTTTAAGAAGCTCTTCTGCCCTCCACTCGTTACCTGTATTAATGGCACCTGTTTGACCTGGTTATCTGTATAAAACACACCTGTCCCCGTCCTAAAACAGTCAGACGCCAAACTCAGCCGTGCCCAAGACCAAAGAGCCGTCGAAGGACACCAGGAAGAAAATTGTAGACCTGCACCAGGCTGGGAAGAGTGAAGCAGGTTGGTGTGAATAAATCAACTGTGGGAGCAATTGTAAAAAAAATAAATTAAAAAAAAAAAAAAAAACGGAAGACATACAAGGTTCCCCAAGCAAGACCTTATCCCGTGGGGTCAAAATGATCATCAGGACCTGATGAATGACCTGCAGAGAGCTGGGACCAAAGAAGCAAAAGAGAGGTACTCAAATCCTACAGTGCCAGGCCGGTCCCCCTGTGTACTTCCTTCCATCAGTGAGGGCACTGAAGATGGAACGTGGCTAGGTCTTCCAGCATGGCAACGATGCCAAACACACAAGCTCAGGCAACAAAGGAGTGACTCCGTAAAAAGCATTTCAAGGCCCTGGAGTGGCCTGGCCAGTCTCCAGACCTCAACCCCATAGGAAATTTGTGGAGGGAGTTGAAAGTCCCAAAACATCACTGCTCTAGAGATCTGCATGGAGGAATGGGCCAAAATAGCAGCTGCGGTGCGTGCAAACCTGGTGAAGATTTAGAGGAAACGTTTGACCCCTGTCATTGCCTACAAAGGTTATGTTACAAAGTACTGAGCTAAACTTTTGTTATTGACTGAACGACTTTTTTCCACCATAGTTCACAAATAAACTCTTGAAAAATCCTACAGTGCTCTCACGGTTGAGGTGTACCTATGATGAAAATGACAAGCCCGCCCTCGTCTTTCGAAGTAGGAGAACTTGCCCAATCAGCGGCTGACTGAATACTTTTTGGCCCCACTGTACACGTGTAACGGTTCATTTGTACAGACGCACGCTGTAAATGCAATGTGCTGGTATGACGTGAGCACGTGTAGTTAGCTAAAGCAGAAGCCGCAGATTACTATTGTCCACAATGACTATTTTCGTGGTAAGAAATGACAGCGAGCGCGCGAACAATGCGTTCATTTCAAAGGCACTTCGGCAGCAAATTGCATTCGTTTCGCCACCTGTTCAGACCCTCCCGCCATAGCGGAATGCATTCCAGACTAATATTTTACGGACAAAAGCCTATAGCGCCGTATCTGACAACCGGTTATAATGTTTTTCGAATGATTCTATTCAAAACAAGAAGGAACAAACCACTCAATTATCCAGCCCGTGTGTCATTGGATGGAATGTGTTTACAAAAGATGAATGGGAAAAGGTCGATTGAGTGTGCCTTAGTGCTTCTGGTGGCTCCGTGGCAAGAATCAGCTGCTGGAAACGACAGTACAATTGAATCAGCTCATACAAGGTGAGGAACCAGGAACAGGCAGAGCTCACTTCAGTGTTTCTAGAGGTCTGTCCTCTGCAGTGGAGGCGAGACTGACGTGCCGAACGGAGGGTACCAAGAAAACAAACCAAAAAAGAAAGAAAGAAAAAAAAAAAAAGTGCAAATATCCCGCAAGTGCCGATGCGTGATTATGTTTTTGTAACAATAGTGAATTCATTTCATTTTGAAATAGAGTGTAGTTAAGAAGGTGTCTTATAAAGGAAAATCTTCTCGTTTGTCTGTGAGCTACATTTTGAAGCGTTTAAAGTTACAAATAAAAGTTCAGTTATAACGATCTTTGGTCTCATTCTGCAAACAGCACTTGGTCTTTTCTGCAAAGCTATTCTAGTGACTGAATTACGTTTCCATTTCCATTTCCATTTAGCAGACGCCCTTATCCAGAGCCACTTACAACTCATACAGTTCTTACAATCCAAGCAGTGGTGGGTTAAGGGTCTTTGCTCAAGGACCCAACTGTGGCAGCTTGGCAGAGGTGGGATTTGAACCCTGGACCTTCTGGTCCAGAGTCCAGTACCTTAACTGCTAGGCTACCAGCAAAGCAAATTACCCCAGATGCTATTCAATGTAAAAACTAGACTAACATTATTAATAAAGGCTATTGGAGAAGTGTTTAGCATTCTGATGTTGTGTTCCTTTTAATATTAATGTTGGTTAGTTCATGGAAGTTGCTATATTACACACAACAGACTCATAAGTAATTTAGAAATACGGTATAGCAGGCTTTGGTGGTATGAAAATGAAAAGATTTGGATATACTGTTTGTGTCACAAAAAAAATAGTTAAATAGTTTTGTGCTTTACGCTGTTTATGTGAGAATATGAGACCTCTTATGAATAATGGCAAAGCATATTTTAAAAGCAAAGGACTAATCAAAAACAAGGTACTGAATCAAAGAAAAGGCATAAAACATTAGCTATTAAATTTCCCACGCAGGGTCACAACACAGGTCATAGGCATAAGTGTTCCCTGGTCTGTACACCACCATTTTTGACTAGCATATTGGACACTGCACCACCTGAACAGGAATGTTTCTTTTAAATGAAGCATGATAAGAAATAGTACAAAAGCAAAAAGATGTGTGTTGCATTTACTGGTGAATCAGCACAGTGCTAAAATCCAAGGAATCAAGTTCAGGTTTGGGTGAATGATTTTACAAAGAGACAACATCTGACAGGAAATCAAACAGATGGAAGCACATAATAAATGCCATTGTGTATAATATTTGTAAGGACATGGGCCAATTTACACATTTGAAAAGAAGGGTTCAGGAAGCTAATCAAAATCCTTGATCTGAGGCAAGTAATGCCAACTCGCAAGCACTTGATGGAGAAGTCAAGGTTGCTTGATAATGTGGTGAATGCAGGTACAGACCAAAGAAAAACTTTGTCTGCCATTTTGTGATTCTATATTTTTACTGTTTTTTTATATTAACTGTTATATTGTATGTGTATGTTAAAAGGTTAAGTCAAGTCTAAGAAAGTGAGACGCATAAATCTGTGGT
>JAYJMA010152214.1:0-14294 GCA_036873895.1 Parotocinclus cabessadecuia | reverse complement strand
AGCTTAGAGCAAAGAAGGACTGAAACATGCTTGACACTATGAGTCAGTAGACTTTACTGCCTTTACTGCTGCTGTTCTCATTCCCACATTTCCCCAGTTAACAAATCAAGCAGACTCTGGAGGTAATGCTTCAGACCGTGGGAGCCATTGCATTTGAAATCTGGTAATGTAGTAAGAAAAACAAGTATTCAGGTTTATGTCATAAATTTACAAACGTAACAAAAAAGTATGTGGAGATCCAGACATCACATCTGTGCAGCCATTTTATTTCAAAAAACATGGGCAGTTCTATGGAGCTCTTATTTGAGTCAAGTTGTTTTTCACTAGATATTTGAACCTGACTATGAGAATTCACTTCAGTTTAACCACACTGCATTTCTGAGACTGAACATTTATTATGGATAATAAGATCTTTCAAAAGGTGAAATTTTCTGCTATACTGCTTTTAGAGGCAATTTGGAACTCAGTAGTGAGTACTGCAACTGAGGAACATTTTTTTGCACTACGCCCAGCAGAATGATCAATAGTGTGTTTGTGTGAGCTTACTGCTTTGTGGCTGAGCTGTTATTACTCCTAGATGTATTCCATTATTGTCGGCAGCACATACAGATGACCAGGAAAGGCGGAAATTTGACAAACCAACTTGTTGGAATGTTGGCAGCCTATGAAACTGAAGGAACTGCCAACATTAGTCTAGACAGATGCTTAACCCAGAAGAAATGGATATAGCGGAAATAATCTAAAATACGAATTTACAGATGTGTAAATATATGTCATATAAGTCCTATTTTTTCATTGGCCACGTGGAGAAGTTGTTTTCATTTCACAGCACCACTGTTAATTTCACTGAAACAAACTGAGGAAAGCCAGGCTTTTGAGGACTCAAAGAAGGTGCCTGCTTTGCTCATCCTGCAGATGCTATTCTGTAAAATTCAACCACATTCTTAAATTCCTTTTCCAGCAGTCTGAGTCAGCCAGTCTGCTGTTTCCCCAAACAATACCAAGAATCTGTCACACTCCACTGTGTGAGAGTGAGACTTCATTAGATAGTTCTAGTCAGTTAGTCTTTTGAACAACAATTTACATCCTCCATATTACTTTAATCTTTCTTAGGTGTACACTGTACTCTAGTTCTGTTTTATTTGTGTCACTGACTGCCCATGTACACAGGAAACCACAAGTAACAAATAACATAGTCCTTGAATCCAGGTTTCTTGTTCACAAAGGAATTGACAGCGGCTGGCTGGCAATGGCAGGACATGTAATGGGTACCATGACAACAAATCTCCTTCTGATAAGCACCTAGAAATGTTCAGGGCAGAGTCAGTGGTAAGTAGTCACCTGTACACCTGTACCTGAATGGTGGAAAACAAAAGCTTTGTTTGAGTTGCTCGTAACTGTCGTCTGAGCTGACCAGAGCCTTTTGAACACACCAAGTGAACATGCCCTCATGGAACCACTGATCCTAACGCATCCTAACAGCTGCATCATTGATGGTGTTCAGTATGTGAGAACTGCCATTCTGCTTTTCTCAACGCAATGACACACCCCCTCTCAAAGTCTGTCAACTGACCATTTTGTTCTACATGTCTCATAGAGGCATGTCTAGCAGTCAAAGATATCTAACCAAGAGGGATACTACTCAAAAGTAGCCTCCAATAGCCTTTTTAAGACAGTAAAACCACATGTGTACTCATTTACATATCTGCATTAGACATAACTGCTTTTCAATGAGTGTATATCCAGGTAACAGTGGCAGATAACATAACTGGAGAGGAAGAATATCAGAGAATCCCCAAATCAAGGTGTGAAGAAGACTCATGGTTGTACTAGCTCAAAAGGGTGCTTCTACCAACTGCTAAGCAAAGGGTCTGAATACTTATGACCATGCGATATTTCAGTTTTTTTTAACTGGTTTTTTTTTTCTGTCAAGATGGGATTCTGAGTGTACATTATTGATAAATAAAATTAACTTTTTGGATTTTGGCAAATGGCTGCAATGAAACAAAGAGTGATGAGTTTATAGGGGTCTGAATAAATTCCTTACTCACTGTATGTATATTAGGTTTATTTATTGTCTCATCAGCATCGGTTTCTATATTCAGGGCAGTCAAAAGGTTATAGCAACACACTAGTCGTGGGTCAGTTTTGAGTGACCAACCCACCTAATGCATGTCTTTGAAATGTAAGAGAGAAAACAGAGAACCCTGAGTAAATCCACATGGATAATGGAAGGACATGCAAACTCCACAAAGACAGAGTCTGGGGTCTGGATCTCTGAGCTGTGATGCAGCTGTGCCAACTACATGCACCACTGCTTTGCCTAATACTACCACCACAACTCAAATTAATATAAATACTAGCCCACTGGTCCCTGGTGTTCCTCTTAATATTCCTTTCTACGGATAGACAAGGCTATGGATGAATGGAAATTGCGAGTAATAGATCGATACAAGGTACAAAGTCAAAGTCAGGTCTTGTATACAGACACTAAAAGCCAATGATGGGTCTAGCCTTAGACTAATGGTGTTAGTATTGCCAGGTACCATTAATCTGGCAGATGGGAGTTAATGGAATAGGCAGTTCTAATGGAATGTAGACCTTGATGAGTGACTACAAAGTTATATAGTCCACAGGGTTTTCCTGGCAACTCTGTAGGCAAGCACCAAGAACCTACAATAGCTAAGCCTCAATATGCAAAGTGCATCAATGTCGAGTTGTGTCACATATACTACCAGGTACAGTGTGTCTGTCCTAAACTTATAGAGACCAAACAGACCAAGACTGCTGTAATGTATTATGTGAAAGCAAGTTAAATCATTTATTGTTTCTGCATGTTTAAGTAAAACTGATGTGAAGAACATTATGGTGATGTTTTATAGGAATGTTACTTTTTTAATTGCCTTTGAAATACAAAGCTCTATTGGCAAAATAATAATTAAAGTCACACTCCTTTCTTGCTGTGTAAAATTTAAGCAGGCCACTATATACTGTTAGCTGTAAACTTACAGTAAACTACTAGCAGCATAATTGCTAATATGATACTACTTACTTGCAACAAGTAATTGTAAGAATATTACAACTCATATTCATTTTACTGCCATAAAGTATAAATAGTATAAAGTATAAGTAGTATAGCATAAATAATATAGTAATATAAAAATATATGCCGGCACAGGGCACAAGGCAGGAATTGACCCTAGACAGAGCGCCAGTCCATCATATAGCACACAAACTCAAACACTCGCTAAGGGCACCTTAGAAACACTAACTAGCCTAACACGCATCTTTAGAATGCAGGAGAAAAGCCAGCATTTTTGTAACATGTTTTCTTCCCGTATTCACATTTAATAAAAGATTTGGACACACACACACACAATAACTGCTTCATATCCATGGCTTTCTGTTGTAAATAGAACAAACGAATTATCTTCACATTTTCCCATTTTGTTTCAACAACTACCTTGGAAATTTGATGGTGCTAAATGACATGGCCAGTAGAACCTGAACTTTGCTACTCACTAAATTCACTAAAGAATTAAATGAACCACTATGTGGATAGCACGCGTGCTCTTGGAATGGAATGCGTTATGTTTCCCTGTACTTTGCTAAATATTTCCCCAAAATGCAGTCTTAACAGTGAAACATTGTTAAGACATAAACAGCGCTGTGTTGGTGTGAAAACTTTGAGCAATGGTTTTTCCCACATTTTTACCCCCATCCTAACTCCAAATTCACAGAAAGCAGACAAGCACTGACCCTGAATTTGTTCCAACACCAGTAAGTCCTAATTCCTCCGTTCCTCCTTCACTGATTCATTCCTTTTAATCTAATTCACCAGCCAAACCAGACACCAAACTAGGGGATGACACGTGCACACAAACACACCCAATGGTACAGTTTTAGAGATGCCAATTGACCTAACACAAACCTTTGGATTGTGTGAGGAAACAAGAGTACCCAGAGAAAACTGATGGTGACAGCCTAACCATCGAGTCACCGTGCCTCCTCCACCTGCTACAGTAACGTTAATATAATGTGCCATCTACTTCCAAACTATATTAGTTAAACGGTTGACAACAGAGTGAACATTTGTTTTGTGAATATATTTATTACTGTTTTATACAAAAACCAACACACAAGCATTTATTTTTAATACTTCGTTCTGTGAAAAACAAACCGAAAATATGAATTTGGGAAATATACTACTACTATTAAATAAACAGGATGTAATAGAGGATTATTTTTCCAGCATGCATAATCCCATTAGCACATTTAAATCTGACTAGATCTTTCAACTAAATTACCAAAACAAAAGTTATAAAGTGTCTTTTTTAATCTTCTGTCAATGGATCTTTTCTATATACTGTGTACATGGTGTTGTGTCCAGAATATTCATAATGTGAATCATGGGACATTTTTGCGGGCTTTGTACTTCTCCAAGTGCTTTGTCAGGTCCTCGATGCGCAGGTCCTTTAGATGCAGCAGATGCTCCAGCCTGTTCACTTTTATCTGTAAGATCTAAAAGCAGAGCATAGAAACATTAAAGTTAATGTTAATGTTCTCTAGAGTTGGTAATAAAAAGCAACCCTGGGCTTTGATTCAAACCTGATTCTCTGGTGCTTTGAGGTGACAGCAGAGTTCCACCATGCTGCCCAATATTAAGCAAGTGTTAACACCTACAATATTTTCCTGTTCATGCCATATGAGTTTTTAAAATAGGGCATGAGTAAACGTTGAACAGTGCCACATTGCCAATTAAGGTGATATACTGCAACATTCGAGTTGCAACAAGAGGAAGTTTCTCAAGAATAAAATGACATACTGTCTGTAACTTCTAGTAAATAGTAGGGTTTCAGTTTAATCAGCTACAAGAATTATGACTTAACGTCACAGATGTACATCTCTTAGTATGCTTAAAGGCCAGTTAATAAGATTTGAATTCCGGAGTTCATCTTTTTTAATATCTAGCTGACTGTGATTAATATTTCTGTCTAATCAACGGTTATGAATAATGTAAAACTGGTATGCGCATCTTGTAAGAAAAACGCTGATTAAGGCCCGTTTATAAGGAGTTTATCTGCAACTTGCATTAGTGTCTGGAAATTATGATCTTTAAACAAAATGTGACATTTTGGGTTATGTTATAAGACAGCATG
Source organism: Parotocinclus cabessadecuia (assembly GCA_036873895.1). Taxonomy (NCBI): domain Eukaryota; kingdom Metazoa; phylum Chordata; class Actinopteri; order Siluriformes; family Loricariidae; genus Parotocinclus; species Parotocinclus cabessadecuia. The sequence goes on along the minus strand of JAYJMA010152214.1, from coordinate 9,135 downwards.
GTGACAGTAAACCTACATGTGAGAATAAACCATAAATATGTTTTTTTTTAGGTGGTCAAGTATAGTAATTAAGAAAAACTGCTTTTCCTTCAGCTGACTTTTTTTTTCTAATACAGCAGAAGTAGAACTCTTACTTGGTGCAGAATTTTTCAGTATTTTATACAATATCCAGCTATATAAAAAAGAATGTCCAAATAATATGTTTAGAGAACTACTGAAATTCTGGTGATCTGAAATTAGAGGGGCCCATCCAATCCAAAGATACTATAGCAGGCAATATGTATCTGATGTAACCTTGCCCTTTCATTAAAATTGGTTATTGATGTTGATAATGATGTTCAATAAGCCAAACAAACATTTGCCAAACAAACAATTGCCTTAACCACTTGCGAACCAGATGATCAGATTTATTGTAACATACCAGCGACCAAACTTATGCTATAATGTTTTATTGGCAGCTTACCTCCACTGTCTCCTGCAAGGCCAGCAAAGCTTGCTCCTTCTCCTCCAAAAGTCTCTTAAAAGGGTCTTCATTGTGACTTGGTACTATAAGAGGCCTGTAAAAACAAGACACAAGACTGTCTAACACCATAGAAATGTAAAAGTGTTACTGAAAATGTTACGAGTTACACTACTACTGAAAATTTACACTAAAATATGTGACTTACATGGATCTCTGGGATTTTTTCACAGGTGCTGGTGCTTTGTTTTCAAGTGTGACCTGGTGATTTTCTGCAACATTCACAAAAACGTTTCATAATGGAACCATGGTTTGTGTTATTTGTAACATCAATTCGTAAATATTACAGTTCTAACAAACCAAGATCTAAACGTTCTCAAACAAGCACAAAAGATTTGGAACTGAAAATAATGGTACCATGCACTGCATAAAATTCTTTTCTCTTGCCTGTTTGTGTGATTTTTGGGAACTGCTTAGCAGGTGAAGCTACTCTAAATAGAACTTTTACATACAAAAGGAAAGGCAATGGAGAGCATCAGACTGCAGCAGGAGACTTATGCTTGGCACACAAACCGGCAGCTAGTACGAAATAAAAATAATATTAAGCTCAGTTATTTTATACTTGTATTAGGATTACCAAAGTCATTTTGATCCAATAATAATTTTCTGCTTTGTGCTAACAAGAGCATCAAGCCAGGTGCTGTGTCTGCAAACAGTGATAAGGGCCATCTGGTGAAAGGAACTGATATGAAAAGCTTTTTCCTACATGAAAAGAAGGAGTTGGCCTTTGCTGACCTTAGTGAGAAGGACACAGTTAAGAGCAGATAATGATGAGGTATGGGAAACTGAGGGCTCTAGACAATAATAGTCCAACAGTCAAAGAAATTAACAATCATGAACAATTCTCTGGTGGGATTGACATAAGTATTAAATATGCATATTTTAGTGCTTGTTTTGTATTTTTTATATTCCCGGGAGTCATTACACACAACACGGACAATTGTGTATGTGAACAATCTAGCTATTTACACCCCCCATCCTGCTAACAGGTGACTTAAATGGACAATAAACTGTAGCATCCATAGACATGCATGCCAGTGGAATTAAATGTACTTGAGGGATTAAATTAAGGACTTGTGTTTTTTAGATCATAGTATCCCACCTATTAAATTGCAGAGTCGGAACCTGCTATGTTCCAGCCTGTAGGTGCTATAAGTGTTAAGCGAAAATGTCTAGGAGAAACAGCAACTCAGTTCCAAACTGCCTCAGTACGCAAAAGCAGGACAATATCTGATCATTAAGTACTTGCTTAAACACACATAACCAAATATAAGTTTGGATTGAGAAGGTATCGTGGTCAGGGGTTTTATCAGGCTGCTAAATTTGAGTGATGGAAATCCCTATGTTACATCATGCACTGACAATTTAGAGAATTTTGTGATTCCAACTATGTGGCAACACTTGGCTATGTGATTTCATTATGATAAAACCCCAGTGCACAAACCCATTAAGAAATGTCAGAGATAGCACACCTTAAAAGTACACATCACGGAGGACACTAACTGTGAGCCTGAGCTTATCATCAGTGTCTGATCTCACTTATACTAAAGTGGTTCTAAAGAAGATCCCTACAGAAGGACATTCTCAATCTAGAGAAAGGTCTTCTCAGTAGAGTGGAGGTTTTGTAGCTACAAAGGAGGGCATGCTCCATATTAAAAACGACACTCAAAAAGCACACACACCTTGGGTCATGCATTGCATTTTATGTAGAAACAAATTATATATATATATATATAATTAAAATGATGTATGCTTGAAATATGCCAAATACTCATAGAATACGAAAGTGAGTAAGGAAGACAACAAAACTAGTCCACAATGATGAAGTTTAAAAATAATAAAAACATTAAAAAGGCCTCAAAGCCCTGAGGCTTCTGTGCCTCTAAGAAACAGCCTTCTTTGTTTACAAAGGACAGAGAACATCTCAACAACACTCAGCACAGTGTTTACTGTGTCAAAGTATTATGGCAATGAGATCATTTCATGCATCAGCATTATGTTTTCCTGAAAGATAATGCTGATCTGTCTAAAAGTGATACAATCTGCTGCTGTTTTGTAAAACAGATGAATGGTAAAACTAAATAAATAAAAGATCATGAATTTTGGGGAAAAAGAATGTCGGTCAAACAGCAACCACATAACAGCTAAGCAGTGATGATGACAAGCAAAATGAATAGAAGCTTTTTAAACATCAGCACAGTTCACATAAACCTACCTGTTTTGTGTTTTTCATTTAAAGTGCTGTAGTATTCTAAATCCTAAAGTAATTTGAAAGAAACTGCCGTTAATTACACATTGACTGCTATACAAATAAATACGGATAAAAGCATAGTAACAAACCTGGATGCCATCTGACATGCTTCCTGCTTTTTTGTCCTCTAACCTTTCTCTGAGTGTACATAGAACCGGCTCGATGCTTCCAGGGGTGCTTAATACGATCTTCTTCACCACATCCTCTTGTACATGGAAATTCAACTTGGAGAAAACCTTTCTAAGAGCCAACCAAGAGTCAATGCAGTCTACTTATGTCATACATTGTATCAAGGGAGAAGATATATCTGAAAGAATGGGCATGTATTACGAGTGATTATAAAGCCTTTAAAGAAAGCATGTACACCATTAGATTCTACGAAAGCCAATTCACAATTCACACATGGCTTAGTCAGTCAAATGTATTTGTATAGCACTTTTTACAATGGTGCATTGTCTCAAAGCAGCTTTACAATAATATATTATCTTAAAATGCCAATACCAAATTTAGCAAAGGGCAACAGTGGCAATGAAAAACTCCCTGAATGTAGAAGGAAGAAAGCTTGGGAGGACCAAGAAAAATGGGGCCCATCATCCTTGGGTGCTTAGCTCCTTGGCTTAGCTTTTAATCTTCTGTTTATATAAGAATTTCACTTGGATTTAATCCAGTGAGTTAATACAGAAGGCACAGACAGAGTTTGAGTTTCACACCAAGTGAGGGAATTTAAATTTAAAAATAAAGAAACTTTTAGCGTAAAGAAAATGTAAATAGGTTTTGTAAATGTAAATTTACAAAGGTTTTAAAATGTAAATAGGTAAAAAGGTAAATAGGTTTGAACTGTGTACTGTTAACACTGTATATGGTTGAAATGACAATAAACACTACTACTACTACTACTACAATGCAAAGACATCAAAATAAAGTGAAATTTGTGCCTTTGCAGACTGTATGAGTCCAAGTAAATTAGTTTTTTTCTGAACCATTATTTACTTTATTTTATTTGATGTTCAATAAACATTCATTCTAACATTTCAGACTTGAAACACATACCAAAAAAAGTTGGGATGGGGGCAATTTACGGCTAGAAGGGACATTAAAAATCTAAATTAATATGTGACTTGAAACAGGTGATGTCAACACGTGACTATAATCATGATTTTGGATAAATGCAGCATTCACAAAAGACTGAATTGTTGGTTAGCAAAGATGACCAGAAAATTATTGAAATGTTCAAAAACAACGTTCTCAAAGAATGATTGGAAGGGATTTGCATATTTCTCCCTCTACAGTGCATAGGAATCTGGAGCGGTTTCAGTGTGTAAAAGGAAAGGGTGCAAGCTTAGGCTGAATAGGCATGATCATTCAGGCAGCACTGCATCAAGAACGGCCATTCAGCAGTAGCTGACGAAACCACAAGGGCAAGGGATTCAACTTCAGCTTTTCTGGGCTCGGAAGGCATCTAGGATAGACCACCAGACAGTGAAAAGTACTGTGGTCAAACAAATCAGTATTCCAGGTCTTTCTTGCAAGAAATAGACCCAATGTGTAAAAAGGACAACTCAGACTTTTATCAGTGACCTAGATCAAGTTCAAAATCTAGGCTCTGTCATGGTATTGGGCTATCAGTACTCTTGGTAAAGGTCATTTTCAGTTCTGTGATGGCAGCATTAATGCAGAAAACTACACTGCGATCTTTTCCGGGGACATTCAAGCATTTAGCAAGTCATATCAGAAACAGTAATGTAACTGCAACATTTAGTACAATTATTCCGAGTTTCTTACAGGGGTAAATGGAAGGTGTCCTAATATAATACCATAAACCTGGAACAAACTCTCAACTGTTATGCTTATCTTCTGACAATGTCAGTGTCCAGTATTGTTTTGTCTGCATAATTATTTAACTTCTAAGGTTTCAGACTTTCAGAATTATGTCTGTTTCATTAAGTTAATGAAATTCACTTATTTCTAACTAAATTAGTTAGTGAAGAAGCTCGAAGCTAGCTCTGTAGCTTGAGCAGTGTTAGCTAGCTAACTAACAAGCGGCAAAGTTTCGGACCTTTGTGAAGTTTATTTGAGGTCATGTTATTCTTTATTTTTTTTAAAACTTAGTTTAAAACATGTTATGAATACAAGGTAGCATATTAGCCCACCCATTTTGCAGCCATTTTATAAAATATATCTGTAAATAAAGTATTGCATCCTTAGACTCAATTGCAGAAAGCAGATATAGCCAGCACAGTTAACATTATTGACCTGAGGTGTCTGGTTAATCACTATGTGACGATGTAATTAACTTGTTTACTTGTGCTACTATAGAGCCGACAGTACAACAGCAAACAGGAGGAAACCAGAAGATTTTCAAAAGCGAGTGGGGAGCTGGAATCGTTGATGTGGAAGCAGATGGAGAAGTTAGGCTTCACCTCACAGCAGGTGCTCTATGCTCATTTTGAGCTGTTGACAGATGTCAAAGTACTTCAGGTTTTGGAGCACATTAATTGTATTTTTAATTAAGATGCATTTTGCTCCAGATCTAGAAGCATTTTCTGCCCTTGTACAGCCCCATCTGACAATCCAATCAGCTACCTTTTTTATTTAAGAAATATTGTGTTCATCTGTCCAAATGGTCTCAGGTGTCACTGCACAAGATAGAAAATACTTTTGGAACTGTAATCTTGAACCTAATTTTGAACTTTGTATATCATAGGAAATGAGCCCATGACAAACTGCCGGTGGATGATCAGAATTGAGGGGCACTTTTGCGTCAGGACTTGCTGCACTGTTTGCAGTGTTCTATGTTTTCAACATGCAGTATCAAGACGGAGGCCTCCAAAACCCTGGAATTCATTCAAAGGTAGCTATTACTAGAGGTAAATGACATGGTACCAAGCTCAGCTGTATTTTATGTAATGATGATAGTTAATTTAGATACCTATTAAACAGGTCAATAGGTCCATATTGTTCAATATGTAGGCAATAATCACAACAAAGTGCAAAGTTAATGCATTTTAATGATAGGATGACCTGATGTTTTATATAATGACACTGAAGTTCCATTAAAAAATTGGATTCTTGTTTTGAGTGTGATTTGTCAGTGTCATTGTAAATAGTTTTTTGGGGTTTTTTTCCCCCTTTTTATTTGGCACTTTAAGGTGTTGTGACAATTTCCATGATTTGGGCCAATATGGGATGGGAGCTCCTCCTCCAGTCATCCAACTAGCCTCCAAATTATCTTAATCCTTGGTGTAACATACAATACCGGTGACTTTTATTACCCGTGTCATTTTTAACTGTTTCTCTTGTCTGATGAAGTTCCTTCTTGAAACTTGTTATTTAATTCAGAACTTTAAACATCAACATTTTTTAAACTACATGTAAGGCAGCGCCTCATTCTGAGTTGTTGAAGCACAAAACTTTTACTGGTGTTCCTGAAATTGGCATTTCTATTTGCCATAGACTAAGAAATCATATATATATATGTCCAGTCACCAGACCAGTCATCTTCTTCTTCTTCTTCTTCTTCTTATTATTATTATTATTATTATTATTTATTTATTTATTTTTTTTAATAGTTCATCCGTATAAATCCAGAAAGAAGAAGCAAGACCACCCATGGAAAGGTTATCTCCAAGAAGACCGGAAAGGTGGTTCAGAAGAAAGCTGCAAGTGTCAACCCGCATGTTGCCACGCTGTTGAAAAATTTGCTGGACTTTGAGTGGGACTTCATCTAGGTAGGTCACAGCTGTCTTGTCGCTATGATGTCTTTATTTTGTGCTTGCTTCAACTCCAGTAAAATAGCAAACAAAAAACTTTTTCTTATAATTTTTATATTGGTGTGCTTGCTAAAGCAGCATCCAAGAACCATAGCAACCATTTAGCAACACCCAACCACCTTTATGGTAGTATTTGAAATGTTCTACTTGTACTTGTAGGTGTTTACAAGAAATTGCAGTAATAGCAGTACTTAGTAGTAGTTGAAGTGGTAGTTAAAATATTTAATTACTTATGCTTAAATCATCTGCTTATATAAGAACCGCTGTTGATTTTACTTTTAAATTTTTTTACTTAGACATATTCATTTAGTCATGCTACTGTTTCAGTACTACATTCTTATATTCTTTTCATTTTATTGATCAGTAGGGGACTGTAGGCTACAACTACTGCTTCAGCTACTGCACCTACTGCTTCAAATACCTTAAATATCTTAATCACTAATTCAGCTACTTGAAATACTATTTCACTTATTTCAGCTTTTGCATCAAGTACTTCAACTACAGCTTCAACTACTCAACTTCAACATCTGCTTAAAAACAGTTAATCATTAAAAAGAGCTGTTCTTCAGACTTCTTAAAGTACATGAAGTATATCTGCTGCTTAAAAATACCACAACTATCTTTTTTTAAGCTGAAGCAAGCACACATAGTCTTCTTAAAGTCAAGCTTTTTTCTAGATTCTGCTTGGCTTTTTCTTTCCACCAGCCCTACTTAACTTTACTACACACCTACTGACTTTTTTGTATTTTACAAATGGCATTTTGTTGCTCAGTTTTTTGTTGTTTGTTTGTTTTACAGGCACATGTCATCGGTGATTACGGATACCAGCTCAGAGGTGTAGTATTCTTCTCTTACTGTTCACTCTCTCTTTCTCTCCTTTTTTCACCCTTTCACGGTCACACGGTTCAAACCAGTGTTACACGGTGTTATTTCAGACTAGTGCTAGACTGGTTGTGATGCAGTTGTAAGCCAGTGCTGCACTGTTATTGATGCTATTTCAAACCACTGCTACACTGGTCGTGATGCTGTTGTCAGTGCTACACTGTTCTTGATTCTATATTTGAAATAGCATCAATAACAGTCTATTTCAAACTAGTTCTACACTGTTTTGAATGCTGTTGTAAGTCAGAGCAACACTGTTTTTGCTGCTGTTGTAAGCCATCACTACACTGTTATGGATGCTCTTGTAGGTCATTGCTACACCATTTTTGATGCTGTTGTAAGCCAGTACTAAACTGTTTCTGATGCTGTTGTGCAACCTTCCAGATGCAGCACTAATGTAGATTTTAGTTTAATTACCTCTGAATCAGGACTAGAATCTTTTATCCCGATCACTAGTACTGAACTTTCTTCACTGATCAGATCGTCAAAAGTCATCAACATGTTTATTAGATCCAATCCCTACACACTTACTCAAATAATTATTACCTAATATAATAGAACCATTGGTTGTTATTATAAACTCATCCCTTACCTGTGGTTATGTGCCAAAATCCTTTAAATGCGCCGTAATTAAACCTCTGATTAAAAAAGCCAACCTTGACCCTTGTGTTCTGTCTAATTATAGACCAATCTCAAATCTACTGTTCCTCTCCATAATCTTAGAAAAATCTGTTTATCAGCAGCTCTGTAGTTACCTCCAAATTAACGGTATCTATGAAACATTTCAGTCAGGATTCAGGCCTCATCATAGTAGTGAAACAGCATTAATTAAGGTACTTAATGATCTATTAATATCATCAGATAATGGACGTGTATCTTTTCTTGTCCTATTAGATTTAAGTGTAGCATTTGACACCATAGATCATGATATATTACTGAATAGGCTAGAAAACACTACAGGTATTAAGGGACTGGCACTTTCCTGATTTAAATCCTATCTGGCCGACCAGTTTTTTGGGGAATAATCAACACTCCAAGCTCTCTAAAGTAAAGTACCTCAGGTGTCTGTGCTTGGCCCAGTGTTATTCTCCCAGCATATGCTCCCTTTAGGATCAATTAAAAATTATTCAATATTATATTTAAATTAAAACATGGTGTTAGTTTTCACTGCTTTGCAGATGATAAAATTGGATGTCGTGTAATTTCCTTTTGCTTAACTCGGATAAAACTGAGGTTTTGTTAGTCAGACCCAAGACAGTAAAAGACAAATTGGCTGCATCTATTCTAAACCTGGACGGCTGTTCGGTAACACCCAGCCCAACTGTAAAAAACTTACATTTGTTACATTTGATTCAGACCTCTCCCTTGATGTTCACATTATCAACATCACACAACTTGCTTTTTTCATTTACGTAACATTGCTAAACTAGCTCATGCATTTATAACCTTGAGACTGGATTACTGTAACACTTTACTTGCTGGATGTTCTAGTAAATCTCTAAATAAACTACAACTAGTGCAGAATGCAGCAGCTCGAGTGCTAACAAGAACTAAGAAATTTGATCATATCAGTCCTGTTCTGTCGTCTCTACACTGGTTAACAGTTAAATTTTGAATTGATTATAAAATACTTCTTAACGTATAAAGCTCTACATGGTCTGGCCCCACATTATCTGAGTGAACTCTTACAATCTTACAATCCAGCTCGTCTA
>JAYJMA010152193.1:0-14295 GCA_036873895.1 Parotocinclus cabessadecuia | reverse complement strand
GATCTAACAGTGTCGCTTTACACTGTCCCACAAACTTATATCAAACTGTTACTCTGTTCAGTTACCCAGAGGGTATTGTGTACGAGACTGTCTAATGCCTCAGGAAAAGACTCAATTCAGAGGCATACGACACATTCCTGGGTCAGGTGTGCTTTTTGATTAGCAGCACGGTTCCAGGAACAGGCTTGTCAGAAGGAACGTGACGGAATGTTGCAGCAGCTTCCTAATAAGTGCCATGTCCGTTTGAATTGGACCAAATTTCCCTAATTGCTTGTTCCATAGTTCTAGCTAATGTTTCCATATATTGATTCATATTTGCCTCAATAATTGTGTGAAATTAGTCAGTTTTCTTAGGGTACAAAATAATACGCAGAGACTTTGTTTGATTCTATTAATTTCCAGTTACGACATTTAGCAGACGTCCTTATCCTGAGCAACTTACACGTGATGCTCAAGGACTCAACTGTGGCAACTTGACAGAGGTGGGATTTGAACGTAGGACCATCGGGTCCGGAGTCCAGTACCTCAACCGCTAGGCCACCGCTGTCCACTTAATGGCATTATATATATTATTGGGCAGCACGGTGGCTAACACTGCTGCTTCACAGCAAGAAGGTCCCGGGTTCAATCCCAGAGTGGAATGGCCTGGCCTTCCTGTGTCCTCCCCAGTGTCTGCGTGGGTTTACTCCAGTTTCCTCCCACAGTGATAAATCTTATTTCAAATTCTAGTTTATAAATTCACTTCTATAATGTGCCAAATGATAGAATGATAACACTGTGTTCATGCTGTTTTGTATAAAACATGTGGACAAAGAAAGCTGAGCAAGCAATTAATATAAACATTGCAAAGCTTAATAGACATATAGCCATGAAGATGAAGAGTTTAGTTCAGTAAAGTATCTAGAAAAAAACAGTGTGTCAAACTTTAAAGCCAAAAGTGTGAACAAACTAAATTCATACCTAAAAAACACGGGTGGGTATTAGTATTGAGTTTGTACCCCTTTGCTGCTACAACCTTGACTCCTCTGTGGAGGCGGCTTTGTGCTAGATTTTTAACATGAATATATGGTGGATGCTGATGTTAAACAATAAGACCTGGCTCACAGCTTGCATTACTCAAGGTGTCTGATGGAGCTTGTTCATTTGGTTATTTAAATGTCGCTTTCAGAATCAGTGGCTATTTCAGTGACACACAAGGTTAAATCTAAATTAGTCATACCTATACACAAGTCCATTCCAATTTAGAGTAATCAGTTAACCTAACACGCATGTCTTTGGACTGTGGGAGGAAACTGGAGTACACGGAGTAAACCCACGCAGACACTGGGAGACTCCATGCAGACTCCACACAGAGATGACCCAGGATCTGTCTGTCTGACGGGGGTTACGCTCATTTAAGCAATCCAAACTCTCCAAGGTCGCAAGACAGGGCTAAAAGTTGACTTGTTATTCAATTGTCCTATTGAATGTAACTGAGGTGTTCAATGCAACGTGTTCTGCTGCTGTTTGTCTATTAAAAAGCTGTCAGCAGCAGGTATTTCTGTGCCTTACTATCCTATGGGTGTTTCTAACATATTCAGTACAAGTGCGCACTGTTTAATGACCACATTGTGATACGAAAGAAAACAATTTACATTTATGACCTTTAGCAGAGCGACTTACAATTACTACAGTCTTATAGTCCAAGCAACTGTGGGTTAAAGGTCTCGCTCAGGGACTCAACTGTGGCAGAGGTGGGATTTGAACCCTGGACCTTCTGGCCCATAATCCAATACCTTAACCGCCACAGTCCCAGGACAGGACACAGGGATTTTATGCTACTGTACTTTATTTATATTAATGGAATTCTCACCTGTGTGCAAACAATACGTAGACATCAGAAACGCAATGATTCACAATTTACACTGATTATAATTATTAATTCTAGAAAAGACATTAATGTACTGTTATGACCCTGTGTAGGGGAAAGCCGTAGAACTACAATTTGACGGAAGCCAAATTTTCATTGATTGGAGGAAGATCAGCCAGATGAAACAGGGACTGAACACGTGGCTATCATGTACCAGTGTAAATAATTATAGGTTAAAGAGAATATGCGGGGGCGGCAAACAAACGAGCACTACTTACAATGGGACAGAACACACGCACTTAAACACCTTTAACAAATATGCAACAGAAAGTTGCACCTGTAGTTTACACAAAAAAATCTCTAAACACATCAACTGAGAAAAAACAGTCTCTAATCCAAACGTGAGCTAACAAGCAAGCCATACACACACACACACACACACACACACACCCACGACTGATGCACTTTGGCTATTAACTCCCACCTATGCTCGTGAATCCGAGGCATCATTTGGATGTTTTGTAAAGACCGCTGTTGTTAAAGCAAAAGTTTGTTGATCGGATCAAATCCTATAATGGCTATAATAGCAAAACATCATTTTAATTAATCAGTATTATCAACGATCCACAACCGATGACGCATTCAGTCTGCTTTATGTTTGCTCTGTTATCTTGGACCAGACTTGCCTTTAACATATTTTGAGGAGGAGGTGTGGCTACCACTTTTTAAAAACAGCTCACATTGAGAACGATTCCCCATGTTGACCAGCCAGCTCTGGGCTGGAATGTGTGAAGGCTGTAGGTTTGGTCTGAAGCGTGGGCACCGCATGATTGGGCCATTCAGGGGGATGTTTACCAAACTCCCACACTACAGGGCCTTCCTACTGTGGTGCTCTGGCACTTGTGCCAACTTTACAGGCCATGCTGTACTCCCGGATACAGCTAGTGGCAATGCTTAACTTTATTATTCAGTGGGCTTTTTGTGGAAATCATGAATGAAAGCTTGTGGAAGTTATATTACTTGGTACAAATACCTACCGTACATTGTATACAGAACAGATTTCTCATCCTTTTACTAACCCTTAGCTGCTATAGGGCTGGTTGAAATCTGTTATAGTTGCATTTCAGAGCGTTCTCAGTGTTGTTTGAGTTTTTTTTTTTTTTTTTTTTTTTTTTTTTACTCTTACAGAATCACAGGTTGTATTTCTGTCATGCTGCTTCGTTTCACAACTCGTGCAATAAAAGTATTATCTACAACGGGCACTCCTTTTTGAAACAAATAGTTGCATTGTCTCTAAACAATGGCCTACAGGTTAAGGCAACTTGCGATACAGGGAAGCAGTGTTTAATGACCAATAATTTCTGTTTACTTTAATGACTGAGGACTTAACAGTTATAAAATGTGTCAAAAATTGCTATTTTAACTTTGGACAGTGTAATTCAATTCAAATTTATTTGAACTCTGGACAGTGCAGCCACAAACAGCAGCATGTGATTTTACTGTAATGTATATCATTTCTATTACAGTTTGAAGTTTTGTTTAATGTTTATTTAATTCACTCACGAACATTGATTTCTTTTGCATTAATCACGTTCCTAAGTAGCAACCATGCTACGGACTCTACTTAACAATACAAGCACCGTGCCGGTTTGATCTACGTACACCTCGAAGTGTACAGTACCGGTCATTTGACCACTGTGACTTACCTACTAGTAGCGACATTTACATTTATATGAGGTAATGAAGTGACTGACCAATAGTTCTTACTATTGGTTCGTATTACAGTGTGTTGGATTCACCTCCTTCAAGTCAGGTCAGATTTATTTCTATAGCACTGATTACAATGAAGCATTTTCTCAAAGCGGCTTTAGTGTGTTAGATTATCTTCTATTGCCAATCCCAAATTGAGATTTAGACAGTGAAAACTCCTCAAACGCTACAAGGAAGAAAGCTTGGGAGGACCAAGACTTAAAAAGGGACCGACCTCCTTGGATGGCTCAGCCGTTAAATGTATAAATAAAACTTATAAACTAAAAATTATCTAGACAGACATGTTTGTTGTAATAGTTTAAATAACTAAACTAATTAAATAATATCAGATACATACAACATTAAATATAATGGCGAAAAATATGCATGTTGATACACAGAGTTACTTTAGGATCGTGAATCCTCAGTAGGACACATTGTCCCCTGCCAACTGAAAGAAGGAGAAAAGGACTGCCCTCTGGTAAGGCCTGGGCATTGTGGAACTGGTTACTAAAGGTTTCAATTTAAATGTAAATTTTTAGTTTAAGTTGCCTGGTCTTAAAAATCTTCTCAAGTTAGTGTTTCTTTAAGTACACTCAGGGTATGATTATATTGTATTGTATTACGGCGTGTATGATTGTACTGGAGAACCACAGTGCTGATACGCATAACAGGGGTTAGGTGGTAGCGTTCCACTCAGCAGCATCTCTGATACATACATGCATTGTTGGTACAAAGTTTTCGTATGAAAATATCACAAAGTAATGGTCATTAAACGAAACATCTGTATTATGTTAGTCATCATAAACACAATTTCAACTTGATTGACGTTAATTCAGGAGTTAGAGGCCTAGATATTAAGATTGTGGAGGATTTAAAAAATACACAACTACAGCTTGTACTGTAAACAGGGCAGCAAGTCCGATTCGTAAGCAAATCATTAACGAGTATGTGCCTCCTTGCACAAGTACAATGTATGCATAGGTTTTTCTACAGCATTGACTGAAAAACATTTAGTTATGGAACTTGCTGCGAACTGTATTTCTCCGCTTAGTTTTGTTAATTATCCTAAAGCACTCTAATGAAGTCCAATGCAAAACATGAATACAAAGCAAAATAAATGAACTACAAAATGATTTCAAATGAGAACGTAGGCTAATCAAAAATTTGTTATTCCTCCAGACTATCTGGCTAAGCACGGACGACTGAGTGAACCCGAAGCCCGCCGAAAGTTCTGGCAGATTCTTTCGGGGGTGGAATATTGCCACAACCGCAATGTCGTACACCGGGACCTGAAAGCCGAGAACCTGCTGCTGGACGGAAACATGAACATCAAGATCGCAGGTAAAAAAAAAAAAAAGAACAACGAATGCTGATAAATAGAAGAGCCCTGTTCATGCTAAATCAACATGACATCTAAATGGAGATGCTCACAAAATGAGGGGACATTTCAATATGGGATATTTGATTTTGAAGTATCCCCTAATTTTGTTGAGCAGTATATTTCAAAAGGGGTTTGAACCTGACCTAAACTAACAAAGGTGGAATCCCTAAACTCTAGAGTATTACAGCTATGAATACAACAGATATGGAAAGTCCTAAGTGGATTTTAATGGGATACAATAAGTGTAGCAGTATGGAATAAATGGTAAACATACTGCAGTGTATCCTGCACACTGATTTATTTAATACTAGCATTGACCACCACACAGGGATTTCCATTTTCTACCATTCAGGATGTACCATAGAGCCCCTCCTAAAGCTGCTTTCTCGCTAAAAACATATATGAAATGAGAAACTGTCTTTTATTTGACACTGCAAAGCATTTCATGTATTTATGTGTATTATTGGATACCCCAAGTAAAATCTTGAGACAAACCATCATAAAACTGGGAGCATGTGTATTAAGAACACGAGCAGCTATTTCCGAAGAGAGCAGGAAACTGAGAAGTGTGCAGGAACTGTACGATGCACGAGGATATGCATTTAAAGCTGGTTTCGCACCAATGGATTGTACCAATGCATTTAAATGTATTTATATAGCGTTATATCATATTATCATAATATATTATCATATTATTATAGGAAAATACCAAATGCTTGCTCAAGACAATGGCGACAGTGGAAAGGAAAAACTCAGTGAATATAGAAGGTAGAAACCTTGGGAGGACGAAGACTCAAAAAGGGACCCGTCCTCCTTCAGTGGCCTAGATGTTAACTGAAATAATTAAGTTGTAGTAATAGTAAAATTAAGTGAATCATAAAATTAAAATTTCAATTAGTTATAACACTCAAAATAAACAAGAAAATAAATTAAGGATTAATGAGTCCTTAGCAGTAAGTCCTTGGAGGTGCACCGTCTCCTAAGAACTAAATGATGGAGGGAATTACTGGACTCCAGTTGGACCCGGGTATGGTGGGACTGGTTTCTGTTGATGAAGACCAGTAGACTAATGCTGAGGTGGAAGAACATCCAAGTATGTGGTGCTGGAACTAGTACCGGAACTGGTACAAAACGTTCTAGGGACTAGTTTACAAGGAATGCCCCTGAGGAGCTCTCCCGAGAACTACGTTTGTTCCAGGGACCTTTTTTTTTTTTTTTTTTTTTAGTTTGCACCACCAGTGCTGCGTGACCCTGAAGTGGCGTAAGCCATGCTTATGACTCAGGATCGTACTTAGCCACTGTGCCATGGCATATAGGCTCAGTCAAGTCTGAACTACACTGCTGCTTCATTTGCCTGTGTTCTTTCCATTTTTAGCATGAAGGTCTGTTGTTTATATGGCTCCCGGTGTGCAAGGATATTTAAAAACGGCAGTTGCTTTCAACAAGGTTCTGGAACAGTCAATATAAACTTGCGTCACGTCTCGACTAAACACCAAATACTTACGCGGTCAGGGTTCCTATGCACCAAGAAAAGTACCTGCTTTGAAGCCGGAGCTAAAAAGGTCCCCCCCAAGTTACATTTTAAACCCAGTTCCTGCGGTGAGATCACGCCAGAAAGGGGGCACGGTTTTAACTACGAAACCGATCCTCAGAAAGAATCTTAACTCTACTGTGCTGCGTTGCCAAGACAGTAAAAGACGGGCAAAGAAAGAAAGAAAAACTAGATCGATCCCCTTTTTAGTTAGAGGTCTCCAGTTAATGCAGTAGGACTGTGGGACCTTGGTTGTATTAATGGTCTTTGCCTTAGATTAGGAAGTTAATGTTTTCCCTGTGGGAGTTTTCTCCAGCTGCTCTAGTCATCCCCCAGAAACATGCCAGTAGATGGATTGACTACTTCGGTGCAAACCTCGGTGTAACTTTCAAAGTTCAAGAGTAATTCTGTGGCAGTAGCTCCACACCCTTGTGTACAGTATTCCTGGTACACAGTCATATCATCCTCCTGCGCATATGATGTACGTCTGTGGGCTGTTTGTACTGAGCCCTTTGCTGACTAGATCAGCCGCTGACTTCATCCTCAGCTGTGTGACTTTGAGCACGTCATGAATCCTCTCTGACTGAGGAGTATGACAGCTCCTTCAGAAACCCTGTGCTTACACTAAACACATGTTGCTGTTATTAATACGAGGGACGCAAAATGATATGAGCGGAGAGGGATAATGATACGATGTGTAAGCTCGGCGCACAAGCCAGACGTATCTGGTTCCTGGTAGAAGCTGAAACGAGAGCCGGATTCAGTGGGAAAATCTGTCGTCAGATAATCCGCTGCAGGACGAGCAAACAGTGACTGGATTTGATCCGACTCAGGTTCAGCCTGTTGAGTAGGTGTGCTTTGATTAGTAAGCTTGGCTCTGAGTAATGGACATGATCACGTCGACGTGATGAAGTAAGCTGAACAGCGGCTTGGCCGGACGGATACGCATGACCATCCACAAACAACACTGAACGTCAGCTATTTATGTTCAGTAGGCAAATCCAGGATCTGTCGTGGGGATAACAGAGACTAGGGAAGCTCCAGGGATGGGTGGTGCAGTTATATCACAGTATTTTTTGACACAAAAGTGTTACAATATTTCGTTTTTGGACGACTTGCCACTTATTTTTGTTATTTCTAGCCACACAATTGCATCGGATATTAATCTTCTTAGTTCTCACTCAAGTGCTTTAAAACCCTAAATAGTCTCCATTTGTCTAGTGTAATCTATTAGATACATTATATGGACAAAAGTACTGGGACACCTCTATAATCTTTGAATTCAGGTGTCTAATTCAGTTCAGTATAAGATCAAGCAACATTTGCTCACTGAACTCAAACGTGGTACTGTAATGACGACCCTCTTAGATATTTCACAACCAACACTGAGTGGTGGGACTGTGGTGGCTTAGTGGTATTAAGGTACTGGACTATGGACCAGAAGGTCTGGGGTTCAGATCCCAGCTCTGCTACTGTTGGGTCCCTGAGCAAGGCTTTTAAAACCCCACAATTGCTTGGATTGTAAGACTACTAAATGACAAGATGTAAATGTAAATGAGTGGTATTACTGAAAGGTGGAAGCCTTTAGGCATACAGGAACTCAGCTATGAAGTGGCAGCCCACACAAAGTTACAGCGCAGTGTGCTAGAGTAATGTAGAGATCTGGTTTGCAGTGCTGAGCCACTCTTGTTCTTATCCTGCCTAAATTGCAATGCGTTCCCACTAAATGTAGGTGTATGGTTCCTGCACTAAAATTCCTGGTTTCTGGGTTCAATTCTACAAGATGTTCTCCATACTACATATGTTGTACATTGATCAAAAATGTTCTAGGTACTTCAACTGCTTGTTAATCTACACAGCCACTCAGAAGCCATCAGCTCGACTCAAGACGATCTGCTGATGTTCAAACCCAGTAAAAGAATGGGGAAGAAAGGTTATTTAGGTGACTTTAAACATGGCATGTTTGTTGGTAGTAGATGGGCTGGTTTGAGTAAATTTTAAAACTGCTGATCTGCTGGGATTTTCACACACAGTCTTCTAGAAGTTTTATAAAAAATGGTCCGAAAGAGAAAAAAAATATTCAGTTAAGGCAGTTATCTGGGTGAAAATACCCGAATAATGCAAGAGGAGAATGGTCACAGTGATTCGAGCTATTTAAAGGCAACAATAACACAAATAAGCACTGGTTACAACCCGGGTATACGGAGCATCTCTGAATGCACAACACTTTGAACTTTGAAGCAGATGGGCTACAGCTACAGTAGACCACACCAAGTGTCACTCATGTCAGTTTAGGACAGGCAACAGAGGCTACTAATGAGAAAGATTGGAAAAACATGGCCTGGTCTGATGAGTCTCGATTTGTGCTGTGACATTCGGCTGGTAGGGTCAAAATTTGGAGTAAACAACATGAGACCTACAGGAGAACTGTAAAGGCTAAGTGATGATTTATAATTGCGATTTGTTTTGAAGGAATGTCTGTTTAACTGACTATTTCTTACATGTACCCAAGACATATCATCACATGGTCCAGCCCAACGTCCCAGGAACGTAAATAACAGCACAAAGACACACCCACACCCAAATACATTTGCGAAAACAGTGTTTGACTGGAATTTGATGGGCACGTTGGATGTTAGTCATTATGTTTAATCAGACATTATTTGTATTGCCAGGTAATTTTCCTACACACACACACACACACACACACACACACACACACACACACACACAACGTTTGTGCGTGGCTCCTTCATGAGGACTGCATTTTAGTCTGTCATTAGTATAGTGGGCCATCCACAAAGGGAAGTGGCCCACCATCCTCTCTCAGAGGGCCCATCTCCTTTGACCTTCTGTCTGATGTTCTGCCAGGCCCTTAGAAGCTGTGTAGTGCTGCGGATGCTCAGAGAAAGGTCATGCAAGTGGGGTAGCCTTTTATCTCAAACTCAAAATAACAGCAAGTCTGTGTGTAGGTCCGAGAGAGAGAGAGAGAGAGAGAGAGAGAGAGAGAGAGAGAGAGATCAAACTTGACCTAAGAGAATGAGCGCATTGACATGCACTTAATCCACAGGATTATTAAAACTGCAGGAAAACAGATTTTGTCAGTAATCCTCTCAATTACTTTACATGCACTTAGGAAATCGGATAATGGAAAAAGTAAACTAAAAAAAATGTGTTTACATGACCTGAGCTGTAATTGAATTTGTACTTTGCAGTCAGCCTACAAACTCACCGAACACTGTGACAAACTTCAAGCTTTAATATGAAATAATCACATTATTTATTTCCTTGAGCATTAGCAGCTAAACTGTGTATTCCAAGATTCCCCAAAAGGGTCTGGTAGGTGTTTATCATGAATGCTACATCTTATTTCAGGGTTGCCAGATCCCGCGGAAAAAAATAACACATCAGGTCAAATGGACATTTGTTTATTTCTATAGTTTTATTTAACTGTGCTAGCTAGCCTAGCTTTTAAGGTACTGGATTTGAAACCAGAAGGCTGCCAAGATGCCCCTGTTGGGTCCCTGAGTGAGATGCTTAATTAAAAATTGCTTGGACTGTAAGGTTGCATCAGCTCCAAGTCCCTCTGGATAAAAGTATATGCTAAATGACAAATGTTATGAGAATGTAAAATGAACTTTACCTTCATCAATGGCCATTGAGTGACAGGCACAAGGCTACATCAGCATTTAAGGTTGTACTGAAGTTAGTCATATACACACTGTCAGGCTGGGGTCAATTTAGGGTAGTTTGAACTCAACACACAAGTCTTCGGACTGTGGGAGGAAACCAGAGTACCCAGAGTAAACGTATATAGACAAGGGGAGGACCCTGACTTCTCCACCCTGGAATTGAACCCAGGACCATCTTGCTGTGAGGGTGTGTCGGTGCTACCGAAACCCTATTCGTGTCTATGAAAAAAAGCCCAAAATAAGAGAGAAGATGAGGGCCTGAGAAATGCAGTTACTGAGATCAAATCCAGCTCTCTATAAGATTTCGTAGTCTGATCTCTAGACTGGAGTATACTTTACACATGAGCACGTAAATAATAACATTACTACAGAAATCTGATTATTAAGATATCAGATTTTTAAGATTAATCACTGTGATATGGACAACACTTCAGTGACATTGCCGTCTTCCAAGGGTGAAGCAACGCGCTCAAGCAGGCTCAAGATTTGGATCATCTTAAACAACCACATACGAGAGGGAGGGAGATGCATCAAGGACACTTATGAAACGGCCAAAAAAAAAAACCATGTCACAAATGAAGCCCTCGAGGCTTGCATAAGTCTGTTTGTAGACCAAGCACACATTTGGGGTCACTGCAGGGATCTGTTATGAAAGCTCTAGCCGACCTCTGTGCAGCTTTTTGTTAACATGCGAACCGCTTTAGCCGTTGTGATGTACCAGCTGTTGTATCTTGGATCTTTTTAGTAAGAAATGCAGTCACAGAGGGTTTGAGATTGATCAATGCAATTGCAGCACAGAAGCTCTGTGGGCCTCACCTCAGTAGCATCAGTCATGGCAGCATTGACGTCAATCCCTAACGCTCGACATTCGACTCGTGAAATGAGTCGGCTCATCCACTTCCTTTCTTTAGATCTGCAATAAGCTCTCACCGCTGAGCCCATTTGAGGGTAAATTGAGGCAAAATTGCAGAGCTCATGTCCCAGTCGTCATTTGACCCACCTTCCAAGAGCTTACTTGTATAAATCACTCACATTTCTACATGCCTTAATGGAAAGGTGGGCAAAGATTTACGTCGATGCTCGCGTCCGCCAAGTATAAGCTTGAAAATAAGAAGCTATTTGCAAATATCCGTCAAGATCAATTTGCCAACTTGCACGTTTCTCCCGACACAAATGAAATCAGTATACATGAAATTCGTTTTTTGCTATCAGTCTATCACCATTAAACCAGTTCTGGCACATTATAATTATATTAAAGAGAGGCCAGGGATGCAGGAAGAAAGGAAAGAAAGCAGTTCTTCTTCAAAACACTGCCAACCAAATCTGAACTGCAGAGCTTAATTTGCAAAACATGAGGTAAGCGAACACACACCGTGCCGCCCGGCAAGGGAGCATTAGGAGAAAAGCGTTTGCTGGTAGTGCAACACACAATACAGTAACCTACAAGATAGGATATCTATATGAAAGAAAAAGACTTGCTGTTTTAAGCTATCAGAGTTTTGCAGCAATTTCTAAACCTCATCGCCCATGACCTCTCCTGGCGTGATGATCTAATTACGGTGTTACCATCCCAGGAAAAGAGCCAACAACAAGTACAGTATAATTCTAATTCTTTTATTAATATTCTCCATTTTATATATGAAAATGCAGAAGTGCTGGAGATATGAGGTTTCCACACAAAGTCGTCTAGAAGGTTTACAGAAAATGGTCGGAAAAGAGAGAAAATATCCAGATAGGGCAGTTATCTGGGTGAAAATACCCTAATAATGAAAGAGGTCAGAGGAGAATGGTCACAGTGATTCGAGCTATTTGAAAGGCAACAGTAACACAAATAAGCACTCGTTACAACCCAGGTATACGGAGCTTCTCTGAATGCACAACACGTCAAACTTTGAAGCAGATGGGCTACAGCTAAAGTAGACCACACCAAGTGCCACTCATGTCAGTTCAAGACTGATCTAATGAGCTAATTACGCTGTTACCATCCAAGGAAAAGAGCCGTCTGGATGCCTGGAAAAGGTGTTACACAAATAAGTACAGTATAATCCTCATTCTTTTATTAATATTCTCCATTTTATATATGAAAATGCAGACGTGCTGGATATATGAGGTGGCCCGGCAGGATCCGGCTCAAATTAAGCACTGCTTAATGTTATTTTGCACATTTATCAATTGTCGTCTCTAAAGAAGCGTGGCCCAAGGAAGCACTGAAACTGGATTATTTATTTATTGAGAGACCGTACAGATCTGTTATTTCGAATACGATTTGACGCATTCTTTGCCACTGACACAGCTGGTTCGCTCAGTTAGTAAAGGCGGGAGTTAAGAGTGCAGACAAACTCAAAGCACATGGCTTCACTTTATACCGGGGCTTTAAATAAAAGAGGATGTGAAATGTGGGATGGACTCCGTTTTCTGTCATTTTATCATTCGGAGTCCTCTCCGCTCCAGAGACTGATGTGCACGAAACTGCTAGAGGACCAGTCTTTACAGAAATAATCACAACAGCCCATCTGACACCAAAAATCATACCCTGGTATACACTGCTGTCACACGATCGACTGCTCAGATAATTGCTTGACTGGGTAGGACTGAAGGCGTTCCTAATTCCTAAGTGGTCGGCGAGTATAATTTTAGTTTGGATGGATAGGGTAAGAGAACGCGATTAGAGCTTGCCGTCTTTGCATGCCATATTTGGTGAACTTGCCCCATTGTTCTGGCATGAGCAGCCTCTTTATCTTATCTACAAGCACTTTGCCCAGCGTGTCCTCTGTATTCAGGTCCCAGCTACTTTTCTGGCACGGGTAGGAAGTAGGGCATTTCTGCAGCATGACTGAACGTTTCTGTGGGATCTTTCCACTGTTATCAAGATGTTATATGCTGATACACCAGCTGTGTGCGATATGGCACAGGCATGCAAGTTAGCGCAGGATAAATCGGCCAGATTGAGTGGCTTATGTAACTTGGCTTGTTCTTGCTACGTGACATTATAGCATTTTACTATTTTATAGTTTTCACTGGTCCAGTTCTCGATCTGTAACTGATGTGACAGTTGATGATTCAGTTTTCTCTCACTGGCACGGTGGTAATTTAGATTAGAATATTACTGCACAATATAAAAAGATAGGAGGTTTACATCAACTATGGTAAGCACATCGTGTACTGCATTGTCAATTTATTAAGTCTAATACAAGGTCTGATAAGGGATGGGCAACCACAGCTCAAGGTGTACGCCGTTCCGAATAGAGCCTCGCCCTTCTCTTGCGGCGTATCACTGAATGACAAATTTATATTTTGTACAGTGCAAAGTAAAAGAAGAAGTAATAGATACGAAAAGCAAGGCACAGGGGTGTAATCAGACCAACTTTACTAGGACGTGTATCTCAGCACTAAAATTACTAAAAAATTAAAAAAAACTTGTCCGTTTTAACCGATTAACTACTACATTTCCCATAATGCCCCCGCATCTGAAAATAATAAAACCAAAAACAAGTGCCTTTCGAGTCATGCGGTAGAACAATATAGTGCACAGAAGTTTTGGTTCACCCAATTGCCAGGTCTAATTGGTGTACATGCAGTACACATTCCAGTAGAGCAAAGAGTCTCTGGAGCAACAAAGAACAGAGATTGGTGAATTTTAGCAATATGTCTTACAGATGTTGATAACTTGGGTTTGAAATGATGAAAGTGAGTTAGCAATGACTCCCAGAGTCCTACCCTGGGTCGAGGAAGAATCAATGAAACCTGTGGAAACAGCTGTACCACTTCCTGACTGTAGCTGGAGTGACAACTGGGACCGCCTCAGACTTTTTACTATAAAGGCTCAGGAAGTTTTCCTCACATCGTCGAAACAATCAGTCAGAACCAAAGGTGCCAGATTAAGTGTAGGCTGTGTGTGTATACAGAGGGTACGGAAAGTATTCAGACCCCTTTAAATTTTTCACTCTGTTTCATTGCAGCCATTTGCTAAAATCAAAAAAGTTCATTTTATTTCTCATTAATCTTAGGAACCTTGAGTGCTACAGACATTTTTGTAATCTGTGCCTTGCCACAATTCTGTCTCTGAGCTCCTTGGGCAGTTCCTTTGACC
>JAYJMA010152174.1:0-14296 GCA_036873895.1 Parotocinclus cabessadecuia | reverse complement strand
TCCTCTACCACTTTATTAGGTTCTACTGCTCGATAATGTAATATCTAACCAGCCAATCACAGGGCAGCAACTTGATACGTTTAGGGAGGAAGAAAAAAAGCTGATTTATGACTTTTTAATTGCTGATCTACTTGGATTTTCACTCACAGCCGTCTCTAGGATTTACAGAGAACAAATATCCATCGAGGGCAGTTCTGGGTGAAAATGCCTCATGCTCCAGATGCCAGACTGGTTCAAGCTGATAAAAAAGTAACAGTAACTCAAGAATATCTCTAAACACACAGCACGTCAAACCTTAAAGCAGACGGGCTACAGTCTCTCAGCTGTGAGCTAGCAATTGAGGCTACAGTTGGTAGCCTCATTCCCCTCTTGGTACAGGCTCACCAAAATTGGACCATGGAAGATTGGAAAAGTGTTGTCTGGTCTGATGAGTCTCTTGTTTGCAGGTCAGAATTTGTCGGTGGCGTAATGGTGTCGGGGTGAATTTCCGAGCACACTTTGGTCTTCCATACCAATGTAACAAATGAGCATCGTTTAAGCAGCCAGTCTGACTATTGTTATCGAGCACTGTGAGATACTATCATGTCAATGTGGTTCTCTGAGCAATGTTTCCAGCATCTTGTTGAGTTAAGGCAATGTGAGTGTGAGCTTTTGCTTTTGTGTGTGTGTGTGTGTGTGTGTGTGTGTGTGTGTGTGTGTGTGTGTGTATATATATACACTGCTTACAAAATTAGGAGATATTTGCAAATGACTACGAAAGAGCATCCCATAAGAACTGCTGGATAATCCGATCCTGTCCATGCTCCATCACTGTCTGTGTGTTTAACAGTTTTGGGTGACCATACACCCTACTGAACAGTCAACGTGGGGCACTCTCGTCCAGTTTGACCTGCTTCTGTTCACCCCATGAATATGTCCCTTACTACTCAACCATGGTAATAGAGTTTGCGTCTTACTTGCGCAACTTTTTTGACTTTTCATTTGCTTTTCTGATGATCTATTTTAGTGAAATGAAATCAAATGCTTCTTTTCTTAATCGCTTCATATACATTTTGAAAAATCCCCTAATTTAAGTGAGCAGTGTATATGAATGGGTAGATAGATACATTTCAATTGTGTACAGGATTGAATTTGATAGTCTGATACTCCCAGTAAATACATATACTTTATAAACAGAGTGTTTGGTACTGATTTATTCACTGTAGTTACTGTTGATTAAATCACAAATCACAATGGCAGCTCTAGTACGTTTTATTTACAGCCGAGTTTTAAAACTTAACATCAACGTCACTTTAAAAGTGTAGCGCTCAGCCTTATGATGTCCGTAGAGTTGCAATCTAGTCCAAACAAGCAATAAAAAGCTTTATTAACCCTCGTTCCAGCAAGAGAGCTCAACTTGTTTTTTTTGCTAGGCCTTGAAAGCAGATGGATCTTTCCCATGGCTCAGCCTGCTTGCTGGGCAGCAGTCGCATCTTAATCGCTTGTTTCAGCCCCACGTCGCTATAGCACTGTACGCCGTCCTTTGTAGTGGCTTGGGAAATGGTGGAGCCGGTTCCATGGCTTGTGGTTGGGTCGTAATTGCTGGTTTCCTTTTTTGGAGCTTCACCGACAAAATTACAAATTAGCCTGGCACTGGTGGAGAAAAAAAAGTGGGAAACCCTAAAAACAAACTGCCCGTGCATCTGCATATTCCATTACTGATAAATAAAACAACAACAGAAAACCGTGCTAAGATGTACCATGGAGTACAGAATAAAATTGTGGTTTATTTTGTAAGTGTGCAATTTGATATAAAGTGGCAGTGAGCTAATTAACAGTAGTCATAATGAGTGTGATCACATGCACAAAATAATCACAGAAATCCGATTACATGCTATTATGTATTTTAATAAGAGGAAACCTCACAGGCTACAGGAGTCAGTAGTTAAGTTTCGTCTAGATGCGTGTCTGCAGTAAGTGTAGTTGTTAGAGCATTGATCCTTTTAAAGTAGTTCCACCTCTTGCACACAGTACTGGACTTAAGAGGATAATCATGAGACATAGAATACACGTTTCAAGGCTATGGCTTTATCACTGTGTATAAGTTTATGTCATAGTCGCTGTGGATATCACAGTCATTATTTTGAAATTGGTACACAATGCGTTAATGCAAAAATGAATAAATATCTGCTCAAAAGGCTTTTAATCACATTTAAAAATGTATATTAGACAATCTAGTTTCTGGCCGGCGTTAAGTGGTCGAAATATACATGAAATGTAAACCCGTAGTTCAGAAGTAGGTAAGCAGCACCGTTTTAGGTCTTGTTGCAGGAAGGCGTAAATGGCGTAGAAATGCTGTGGTGTAAATGGTAAAGAACAATGTCTGCCAGTAGATATTTTTCAACACATGGTATAATCGTGTCATAACCGCCCAGTCCTAGCTTGGGACCTTTGAATTCATAAATGTTTTTTTCCCCCTCCAAACTGTTAAATATGAAGGAATAATATAAATGTTGACAGATCATGGAGCAGAACATGACCGTAAAAACCAAACAAATTCTAGGCTTTTATGTTGAATCATGCATTTCTTTTGCGACGAAACGCAGGCTATAGGTTAAAAAAAAAGGGTCACGTTAGCAATTTAACGTTGCTTATCTTGTTTCGAAGAACTTATCAAAATGAAATGCAGATGCAGCTTGTTGAGCTAGACTGCCAGTCTTTATTTAAAGCTCCCACTCATTTATCTCATCTCCTGGAGTTGACTGGAAATTGCGGGAAAATGAAATCCTGGGTTTCTGAACTTCTGTGCTGGTATATCACGTACCGAACATGTCATAACAATCGTAATCTTCTCAAATCCAGACGAGTGCAAGCAGGAATCAGCCAGTGTTCTTTTGCTTTCCACAATGGGCTGCCACATGATTTCGCAAAGGTCACATGCATCTCCTCTGTGGGTGCCACATCTTGCCCAAAGCCTTGTGTGTTTTCTTTAACTGCACTATAATGTTAAGCTGGAACACAGAGTTCACTGTGCTGCTTCGAGCTCAGTGTTAAATTTAGGCCCCCTGATCCCATACGGCAAATAGAGCTGTGTGTGTAAGTATGTGTGGCTATGGCTATTGGCTTTGCTGTAACATTATACATGAAGGGTGTGTGTGTGTGTGTGTGTTATAGCCCGGCCTTCTTGCTTCAATTACAGCAGCTGTAGTTGGTACTGTTATAATTAGGCTATGGGTATCTATTTTTACCTCTCTCACACACACATACACGCGCACACACACTCCAGCCCGGTTCCCCTGCCCTTTCCTGCCCATTCCATCTATAGTGCCCTAGATTGTTCCACTGTGTGAAAAGGTGTGGTGCTTTTATCTCCGTGCAGAGAACAGCTGCGTAGCTACCCATGTGAGATGAACAAACACAGATGCGTATCAGTGGTATGCTCATTAATGTGCTGTGTAATTTGACCTGGTGGCCCTTTCTACTGTTTTATTACTTTGTTTGCTCATTGGTTTTGAGGCTGATGGAGCTGCCTCAGCAACTCTGCCTCCAAGAGGCCGCACGCTGAGGTTGTGTGTGTTTCGCCGCCTCTTTAAATCAAGAGCATCACAATCATCGATCCATTTCTGGATGTTTTACATGAAACGCCATTAAGCACGAACCATGAATACTGGCTCGTGCTAAAGTTTGGGTTTCTCTCCAGAGGATCCGCTTGGAAATATCCACCACTATTGCGTGCATAAGGTTTCTGAACTTTACAGTTAGCAGCAGTGTGTCACGTCGAAGTTGAGGACAGCGGCGCAGCGGCGCAAGTGGCCGGCACGGAGGGGAGCATTCAAGTACGAACTGTAGTACCTACACATGCCGAATATTTCAGATTTATGGTCTAGAAGAACATCCAAGCCAAAGTTGAACTTGACAGTGCGTTTAATCGACAAAGTTAGTCATTATCTTCACATTGCGCATGGTGCTTAGTTTGCTGATGGTGAAATAAGTTTGTTAAGTTGCCTTTAACGGCAGCCGATACCTGACGTCATTTTAAAGCGAGAGATTGCCATCTCTTGAGCAACATCCGTTTTTTCAAAGCCAAACAACCTCCATGAGAGGATGAGTAATATCTAGCAATTAAATGTGTGTGAGGCTGGTGGAGTCTGTATTTTGTCTCCTCACAGAGATTGTTCAATCGTTTTTAACTTCTGCCATGTGCTTTTAGGTATTTTAGGTAGTGCCCTGGCTCGGTTTGAGCACACTGCGTCGAAGTGCATGCGCGGAAATGTACCATACCTGGCCACGTGACAGTGAATGTGATCTCTTAAGACATGTTTTGGACTGTGGTAGCCTAGTGGTTAAGGGACTGGACTCTGGACCAGAAGGTACAGGCTTCAAATCCCACCTGTGCCAAGCTGCCACAGTTGGGTCCTTGAGCAAGACCCTTAACCCACAATTGCTTGGATTGCAAGACTGTATCAATTGTAAGTCGCTCTGGATAAGGGCGTCTGCTAAATGCTGGAAAATGTAAAATGTTTTGGGCCGGTTGTTGAAACGCGAGTGACATGCTTGATAATGTCAGCTCTCACAGTATTACAACAATCCAGATATTATCATATCCTCTCATGAATAGCCATCGATGCTGATGCAGCACCAATTCCCCCCTTTTATTTTTAATGTCCCCTGTAATGAATGAAAACGTATCATGAATAGGTTCAGTGCTGGTGTTGCGCTGCAGACTAAACTGACTGCCCGATCGCTGCACATGCAAATCACACAAAGGTTGTTTGTGTGCATTTATATTTGCAAGCCATGCTTTTGGATTCCAGCTCACATATTGTTTACATAAACCACAAAAAGGTGCGCTTTGTGTGCACTCTATAAGCAACAGCTGTTTCGTGTGCACGTCTATGTGTGCGAGACAGTTATTCCACACTTACCATGCCACAACAGGATCTATCAAGTACACTTTTTGTTTGGGTTGGTGACTCATTCTTAGCCGTATTTGCATGTGCTCACGTTCATGTGTCAGAAGTGTGCATTACCTCAGATCTAACAACACATTTACTACACGTGCATTAAAGACCTCATTACTACAACAGATTGTACTACAGTGCGTTTAGGACTAATAATATTACGAACTAAGGAGTAGAGCTGAAGATCTTGACCCGATTCTGTTAGGGTTGATTTCTCATCATTTTGCCCGGCAGGGTTCTGACTCCAGTCTGCACGGTAAAATTACCAAATATCCTTCTCATGAACAAATCACGAAAGAGTCCGGAATTTTTGTGAGCAGTATATCTGTCTTGATTTATCTTGAATTAATTTGTTGAGGATAAAACTGTAGGGAAAAATCATGGTCCTTGAACTGAATTATACAGTGGAGTAAGTCCCATAGATGCAAACCTTTGAATAATGAACTTAAAAAAGATGCATGTGCAGTATATTGAAATGTATTTAAATAAGTACAAAAAACTGTTCCAGAATTTCAAGTCGGTGCGGTAAATTAGTTCACATCCCTGGTGCTTAAGGGAAGCGAGCAGAACGTTGTTATTTACTCAGTATCACTCATATTTTGCCTTTAACAAGATGGGGTTGTGCTACCGACTGTCATGCCTGTGCAGAAAGCGGGAGATAGAACAATAGAAGCCGGTCTAGAGCAGAACTTTATTAAGAAACCAAAAAAATACTGGAGAATTGAGTGTGATAACAAAACGAAAAGATCTGGATTATATAGTCTAGATAGATGGATAAGATATACAAGATAATAATAATAATAATAACAATAATAATAATAATAATAATGTTTCATTTATATAGCGCCTTTCTCAAATGGATGCTTCACAACAAGTGTAACAAAAATAAATACAACTTTACACAATTTACACAACATAAGAGACATAGTTCAAGATAAGCAGACACATCAAACATTAAATTAAAAAGGTTTTAAAATAGATTTCAGGTCTTGGATAGATGAAGCAGACCTAACAGACAAAGGACGAGAGTTTCAGAGGGTGGGAGCAGCCACAGCAAAGGATCTCCCACAGATGGAGGAAAGCCTGAACCTAGGGACAGAGAGAGAGTTGGAGTCAGTGGGATGCAGCGACCTGGTTGGAGTGTAACGCTAAACTATATTGCAGAGATAGGGTATAAGATAAATAGATTAGATAGATAGATAGATACATACAGACATACTTTGTTGATCACCAGTAGCAGTATTCACTGTTCAGCACAATCAAGTGTGTGTAAAAATATCTTACTTATTGCACAGTGAATAAATAAATACATTTGTAAATGTGAACATGTCTACAAACAATCCAAAACGCAGCAAAGAGGAATTATATGATATCCACACAAGGAAGCAGGAAAGCGAGCAGGGACCAAAACCGTAACAGCCCGAACTACATATTAGCGAAACATACAAAATTTGTCCCGATCAAAGGAAACGCACAAACTACTAAGAAAATGAAACAAGTTAATCGCGAGGTCAGAATGGTACAACCGTGGTCATGAAACCGACTGTGTACAGTACATGTCTCTTTTTTTTGTGGATTTACTACACTTTTTCACCTTTTTTTTTTTTTTTTGTTATTATGCGTTAAAGCAGCGATGATCTCTTTAAAAAGCAACGCACATAACATTGGACACTAAAATGAAAGTAAGCGAGATCAGGTGTTTCAGAGCCTCCCAAGCTTGACGTTTAGTCTAAATATGTTTGACACACAAACTTTTGGACATGCGAACTCACTCTTGGAACAGACCTGCTAGTATTGATTCTGATCTGGTTCTCAGTAAGCGAATCAACTCGTGTGTGCGTGCAAGTTTATACAAAATGTTGTTGGTGTGATTTTAGGGCTTTAGGTTTCTGACTTGTGTTTATGTAAACATATGTTGATGTAGAGTTTAAATCCTGTAACGCTTCTTCGCATGGCAGCATACTGTGTTGTACTTAAGTGCAAAATTGTTCCACTTGTAGTGGATAACGTTAAATCGCTCCTTCTAAGCCAGTAAATGGGATTTGAAGAAGCTTGCTTGCTCTAATGGAGTTTGGGTTCCTCTCTGCTTGCTGAACAGTAACTCAGATACTCCTTCAGTCAGAGGGCTGTAGCCTGAAGTGGCTGTCCTCAGATCATTAGAAGCGCTGTAGGGGCACGTCTCGCTGATACACGAGTCCAGCAGCCATGAATCTCTTCCTGCACTTCTCTTCTAACACTCTTTGTTTTCTCTATTTCTTTTGCTCATGAATGGACTGTTTGGCTTCCTTCAATGCCATTGTGATGAGAGTCTAAGAACAGTTCCAGTCAGCTTCCCTGACCCAGTGCTGTTGTTTCATTCCACCCTATTGCAGCATGTTCAAACTTTCCTTATAAAGGCAAAGAGGCATGAACTCTGTTAAGACGTTAAGTAACTCATGCTGAGTTTGTTTCGCTCTGTCACATCCCTAATAGCAAATGATTGATGGGTCCTGCCAGTTACATTGGCCAGTATATCGCCTTGGGATGATGCTGACTTCAACTGAATCTGGGTGTCTGTGCAAAACCAGAATTGCACCAATAGGGACACAAGAAAGTCCTGCATAAACACTACCTACGGTAAATTAAATGTCAGCTCACAGTACACAGAATGCTAAAAACTTTATTTGGGGCCAGCAGCCAAATTTGACCTAAAGTACACTTGCTATTACCATAACTAAGCCATAGGTTCCAAAAAGCCATATTTGGGGCAGAAATGTGTATTTACATCTATATCTGTGCATATTTAGAATATCTATATGTATCTATAATATCTATTAATGGCTACAGTTTTTGTTTTTGTTTTGAGAAAAATGGATTGCTATAAAGCTCAGCAGTGTTATGCTTCATATTAATGTTGCAGGGTGGGCACCGGCTGGCTCGAGACCCCGTGTGAATGAATGAATGAATGAATGAATGAATGTTTCCTGATCTCAAATCTATGTCTTTTTCAGTCTTGTTGCAGTCTGGTTGTAGGGGTTTAACAATACACACTAAATGATTTGATCCGATTCACGATACTGAGCCCAGGATTCGATTTTCTTATGGGTTTTTATTTCTGTAGTGTAAACGATGCAGAACAATTCCCTTTTCCTGAATATGCTTTTAAATATAATATAATAATAAAAAATATGTATTTTACCTCTGCAAATAATGAATTTAGGTTTAATATTGTAAGTAATATCCTCTGTTGTAGCTTGAACATATATTAACTAGTGAAAGCTTTCCTTTTTATTTATGAAGAATAACAATTATTAAGATATAATACTTTTTTATTTTACATTTAATGTGTATGGGAGCACGATGTAGAAAGCCCTCTATTTTAATTATCCGCCATAATGGGTCCCTGTTAAGTCAGGGACCTCTCAAAGTTTCTTCCCGTATTTTTTAGTCTAGGGGAGTTTTTCCTTGCCAATGTCTTACTTAACAGGAATTTTTGGTCCGTTACTTTTGAACGCTTTGAACTACTTTGAGACAATGTCCATCGTAAAAAGCTGTGTTATGCAGAAATTAGAATTTGAATCTTGTGTTCAAAATAGAGCGCATGTGACATATATCTTCACAATCACAGCATAAAGTTGTTTTAACAATTTTCTTCACTTTGGTTTAACTGCTCCGGTAAATCAGATTCTAGTGTGTTATCGGAGCTTGTGAGTTGTTTTCAGGATGGTCAACACATGTTACATTCTTGAGAACGAGGAATCTGGGAGTGTGTACAGACTCCATTATAAGTAGTTTTTATATACTGGAATGTGGTTGGCTTGAGTTGTGGGGGGTTCTAAAATGATGCAAAGCATGACACAGTTTAATGAATCCAACTATTGTTTTATTTCCTTCCTTTTTCCAGCACCTCTCATCCTTTCATATTATCACTCTCTTTAATTGATCTCTTTGTCTGTTGTAGACATTGTTCGTCTTTTTATAGCATGAGCTCATTTGGAAGCTATTTTAGATTTCTCCAACAGAAAGCTCAGTTGAATGAGACCATGTGGACATTTTAGAAGACAGAGATCCCATTTACATTGGTACCCCAAACGCTGTTCACATGCAAGGTAGGATTAGTTACATCATCATGCAAACTCTTATGTTAAATTGTCACCATTTAAATACTATTTAGCACAGTAGTATGGGGTTTTGGGCATAGTCTCACCTTGCTGATATTTCTTCTTACTAGAAAACAAAGCCAGATTCTTGTGAAATGGCTGAGAATGAGGCTTGTTGATGATAATGTTCAACAGGCACCCAAGGAGCACAATTTCTCATTGGCACAAGTGGTGGTTCTAAGTCAGTAACACACAAATTTCGTATCCCGTGGATACAATTTGCTAGATAATCATTGCATGCTTCCTGCTGCGCTTGTAATAGAAATATGTGTAATAGAAATATGAAATATGTAACGTGAAAGATGTGTGTAATAAAAAATAAAAAAGGCTAATGATACAATATACTGTGTTTGTAAAACTCAGTTAAGGTAACTCAACAGAGCTGTCTGTCTTTGCTCTTTATACTTGCTCATGATTTGCAGATATGTTTTCAAACTCTTTCAAATATGTGCTATTACGAAAGTAAGTGAATTATCCGTGCCAGTTTACACGAGTCATTGTAACGTACCCAGACGTTGAAGGGTTTTAAACCGTAGACGAAAAACAGAAACTAAAAAGACCTTTATGAAGGTCAAGGCCAGTTATGAATCATCCATTTGAATCGTCATGCTGACCCACACACATTCATGCCCATTTTTCCACCACTTTCCCTTTCCTGTTATCTGTTTTCCGGCCTCTCGAGTGATCAGGGTTAAACACTGGTCAGTTCTTTGTATTTCACTGAGCATTTACAACCATTAAAGAGTCCCCGGTGACTGCTGTCTCACTGGGGAGCTGAAGCTTTCTGCCACATGCATGAGGATAAGATCCGGCCAGAGCTCCAGTTGCTCTACTGTACAGCATCTAAGCAAAAAACCTCATCCTTCCTGTCTGACTCGGCTTGATTGTGTATGTATGTGTGTGGCGGTTCGGTATGTATCACAGATGTTTAGTCACAGATCAGCTCAGAGTTCAGTAGTGCATTCTGAACCCTAAACACATTTTGTTACAAAAGCCGTTAAATTGTCATGGCATTGCAAGTTCAGAATTTGGAGCAGAAACAGGCAAACGCCAGTGCTGTTCTTGAGCAGAACCCGATAAATCAGTTCAGCAAATCCGTTCAGTTGATGCAACATGGCTCGAAAAAAAGACAAGTGGACAAACCATTGAAGAAACAAAGTGAAAAAAAGTCTGGCATAGAGGGCAGAGATTTTCCAAGGTATAAGGCGCACATAATGGCATAGGTAGGTATGATCATATAAATGTTTAATATTGCAAACGAATGGGCTCGTCTTCTTGCAATTTTTAGCACTTTGCCTGCTTGTTTTATGTTAACAATATCAAATATTGCACTTAAAAGAAATATGAAAGGTGGAGTTGCCTGTTTTCCAAAAAAAAAGGTAATTGGAGCTGCTTTTGTGAAAACACAACATATACTTTTTTTCTGTTTAATTTTGTAATTATTACTTGTATTTTGTCTAGTTATTTTCACTTAATTAAAACAACCCAGCTGCAGTTTAATTGATATTTTGTAGGATACATTATGAAAATTCATATCAAATTCATATCAATTGATGATAAATATTGTCCCCAGATATTGTCATAATCACGCACTGCAAAAACAATGACACCAAAAAGAGTGAAATTAGAAGCTGCTTTTCAAGATGGAGAAAATGAATTTGTACAGCTGAAGTTTAAACAATGAGATTTTGGCAGTATGTCTGTGTGGCTATGTAGAAATGAATCACCAGTAAATCAGTAAATCCCACCTTTCAAAAACGTGACAACAGATGGACTTTTTGGGTGGGAAGTAGTGATTGGATGGATCTTTCTCAATAATGTTTTGGCTTCAGTTTCCACATGAATGAACTCTGAATATCGAATAAAACCATGACTGGGTACCTTAAACCCTGATTCTGTTCGCCATTAATTTGTTTTATAACACCATAGCTGATAAAGCCGGAAACCCCAATTCTGTGGATTTAGATCAGTGGCTCGTAATATCCAGTAATTCTCCAATCTGAAGTAGACTGATTGACCAATTTTCTCAAAGAACTATAATAGCCAAAATAGCTTAAAAGCAATCCAGAAACAAGCTGATAGAAAGTGGTAATGACGTGGAACCCAATCTCCATATTACCATTTAACCTCTGGGTTCTGCAGCTCACTTCTCCTTAAAAGCCCAGACTTTGGGCAGTATTATTAGTGGGCAAGTCTAGATGACAATCCGAGCTATTGTCTGTGGTTTGGAATGTGGCAGGCTCAGATGCTAACGTTGGTATGGCAATGCCTTTCATTGTAATTGGTCCCAGACTAGCACGGACTAAAATGCAATGATGGGGAAATACTTGTGCCCTGTAAATTATGTGGAAACACAGAATAAACGACCTTAAGGATTAGTTTGTTTGTGGAAAAAGCAGGTCTCAGCGACCCTGGAAATGGGTGTATATGTGCTTAATAAGACACGTCAGTAGGGCTGTCACAATTAGTACATAATCATCTAATCTCAATTATCTAAGACAATTGAAATTGATTGAAACATTGAAGGGCAGCACAGTAGCTAGGTGGGTAGTACTGCTGCCTCACAGCAAGAAGGTCCCAGATTCAATCCTAGGGTGGAGCGGCCTGGGTCCTTTCTGTGTGGAGTATGCATGTCCTTCCTGTGAGTTTACTCAGGGTACTCCGGTTTCTTCCCACAGTCCAAAGACATGCGTGATAGGTTACTTGGTGTCTCTAAAAGTGGCCCTTAGTGTGTGTGTGTGTGTGTTTTCATGGCTGTGTGTGTTCGTGATCAAGACGACCTTCTCCAACTCAGGCTTCAGTTTGGCAAAGAGATTTTAAGTGACTTAGAACGTTGCATGGTCATTGGAGCCAGTTGGTTTACTGGGATTTTCACACACAGTCATCTCTATGGTTTACAGAGTATGGCCCAAAAAAGAGAAAATATCAAATGAGCAGTAGTTTTCTGGGCTAAAATGTCACAGGCGCTCTGTTTTAAACTCATAGAAAGGCAACAATAACTTATAATGACTTACCAAGGTTTGCAAAAGAGCATCTCTAAACACACAATGTTAACATTTGTCAAAATGCACTGTGCGTTTTATATGTCATGAATTCTACATTACAAACAGCATTGCAGCAAATATATCATCAATGCAAATCACTTTCTTATGGCCCAGATCCAGAAGTACCGGTATCTTACGTTTGACTAGCTAGTAAACTATTACATATGGTAAAGTTGATTCAATGACATCATTCACAATCCATTATGTGATACCTAATTCCTTCAGATAAGCACAGTCTTGCACTTTTTACCCGTTACTCATACTGATTTATTCATTCCATATTTTTCGCCTCGACCCGGTTGTGAGGCCGTGATTCATCTATTTGTGTTGTGTTTGTGTTGGCAGACGTTTTATACACTTTATTTAAGGAGATTTTGATATGACAATTGAGTAAAGGAGTGCAGAATATACTTAGGGAAGTGACGGGTTAGCTACTTGAAAACGGAAGTAATAAGAAATGAAAGAAGTGGAAAATGATTTCTTTTTAGTCTGGTCTTTTCCCATGTTGTGCCTCTTGGTTTGCCAGGGTTTTTCCACCCATTGTATGTAAATCCCATCACTTTTGTGTTTGCATGTGTGCGCATGGTTCTCAGAAACACACATATGATCCAGAGTGGAGCTCCCACAGGTTGTCTGCTGGATAGTTCAGTACAAGAGCTCAGAGTTTTCCAATTTATAGAGAACATGCCAGGATTTTACAATGATACAGCACTCATAAAACTTACTGTTAGCTACGTGTTCGCAAAATGCCTGTTAAACATCTGCATGGTTAAACACAAGCACTGCATTATAATGGTGTCAGCAGCGACTCACAAACTTACAAACACATTTCCACACCTGGAACGACTGGCCTAGAGACAGCAGTCACCTGAAACTGAAAAATCCAGTACAACAGTATAGTATAGTACAACAGATGGAATTAATTCCGTTCATTTGACCCTACTTACCCTGGTTGGGTCACAGGGGGGCCGGGAGCTTAACGGGGATTTCGGTGGCCGTTGGTGAAGATGCTACTTGTTTGATGGTCGTGTGGTCACGTTGCAAACCCAGTCCTGAGTTGAATTCCAGGGCCCGGTTGCACAAAGCACCTTAGGTTAATATTTTCCTTAAAAAAACAAGGTAAAGTTTTTATAAAATGCAAACTTAAGGTTCTTTCCTTAAGTTGTTCTTTTTCCTTAAGGAAGCCCTTCAGTTTGGTAAACTGTTGCACAAAACACCTTAGCACGTAACTTAAGGTACCCCTAAACACACCTTAGCTGCACCATGGCAGAGTTTATGGAGATAAACAAGCACATCGCGAGAAGTGTTTCATGACCAGGGGAACCCACTGGAATGATTGCTCTTTCCATAGCTGTTCGATCCCCACTGTGTTGCAATTGATTGTTAAACTTTTGTACACATAGTAGTCGTACCAGCTCTCCATTTGGGTTCATTATAACACTTCTGGATAATACAATTGCGATTTCTACCTTGCAGTACACAAATTAAAAGGATGACTGCTATGGTATCTGACTGTTAAAATCCAGAGTTTATTTCCTTTTTTATTTTACGTACAGTATGTCGCTGTACTTCTACACTAAACTGCTGGCCATTTGCTGATTTTTATGACTGCTCTCCCCACAAACTTTATATCATAATGTTAGTTTGGGGACTGTTGAAGCTAAGACTAAATTATGGAAATAACCCGGGCAAAGCACGAGACCACTATTATCCTCCAGCCTGAAGTCACTAAACACTTTAGCAGGTTTTCAGCTGGTCCCAAACCAACTCTTTCTGTCTTTTTTCCCCTCCATTGCATTTTGTCTTTGCACGTTTCTCACATTGTTTCACATTTGACCCCTGCACAAGGCCATGCCATCATGATTATGAAGACAGACGGCATTGTTTGGAGAGAAGCACATTTTCTCCCCCACTACTCTGAGTTTAATGCATGCCCCAGTCTCCTGCACTTTACCTTCTCTCCATTCAGCCTCTTGCAGTGGCGAAAAAGAACAAATATTGGTGCACCAAATTTTGTCACAGTTTAACCAGTCCTTTTAAACTCAAACAAAGAGCTGATGCATTAGTGCTCATTGTGTGAAACACACACACCCACACACGCACATACACACACACACACACACACACACACACACACACACACACACACACACACACACACACACACACACAC
>JAYJMA010152163.1:0-14297 GCA_036873895.1 Parotocinclus cabessadecuia | reverse complement strand
TTTTTAAAGCTGTGACAAATTAACAGTTGCAACAGATGGTGTGAAGAAGCTTAAGCTGTAGGAACAGAAGCAGCTTTACTGAGCTTTACCTTTTGTACTTAGTTTAGAAAGGCTTTTAGAAAACACTCTCATTATGTCAGGAACTGTCTTCATTTTAGTGACCAGTGTAGAAAGCAGCAGGCTAAAAAAGTACTAGCTGTTCCCGTTGCGTAATTTAAATTTGTAGAGGCCATACACCATAAACACCTCGCCGTTTCCTACTTGTAGAGCCCTTTATTGTATAGAATCAAAGAAGATATAGGCTGTGAAGTTATTTTGTGTCCCAAGGGAAATGTTCTGGTTGTTAGAAATGCTTACAAAAGTATGGGGATATTTAATTCTGGGAGATTTCATTTGGAAGTATCCCCTCAGTTTAATGAGCAATACATTTGAAAGTGTATATGCGAGTGTGGGGCAGACTCCGTCTGTCTGGAATGTTCTGGCACGTTTGCATGTTCTCCACGTGTTTGCGTGGGTTTGCTGGGGTACTGCAGTTGGCTCCAGCATTCCAAAGGCGTTAGGTTAACTGGTGTTTCTAAAGTGCTCCATAGTCTTGATACTTAAAACTGATATAAACATGTTTTTGGTCTTTTCTTTTCAGTTTTGGTAAATGAGCCATGCTAAAAAAGATAGATTACTGTAGTGTACAAAACGTAGCATATTTGAATTTTAGTTTTAGTATATAAATTAC
This sequence comes from Parotocinclus cabessadecuia, assembly GCA_036873895.1. Classification (NCBI taxonomy): domain Eukaryota; kingdom Metazoa; phylum Chordata; class Actinopteri; order Siluriformes; family Loricariidae; genus Parotocinclus; species Parotocinclus cabessadecuia. The sequence continues at coordinate 13,567 of JAYJMA010152163.1, read as the reverse complement.
TAGGCCTATTTAACGAACAAGTTTAACAGTGCATACCTGTATATATTTTTATAAGCTTATATTCAGAAACCCTTTTGATGCCATTAATATGCATGTATCTGTCTTTTATAAGGTTCTTTTTTATCTAATGTAGTCGGAGCGATGTTTCTATTTTTTTTTAATGCAGCAATTTTCATTACATATGTAAATATAAAAAAAATACACCACCTTTTTACTCACTCTATAGGACATTGTGTCAGAATGCTTGGCTTCTGTCTTCAAGTGCCCCCATAGTTGCTCAAGGCCAGTCAAACTTTTAAGATTTACTTTACATGCGTTTCTGATTGTTTTATTCTACACACAAATGCAGGCAGTTTATGATTGTGACGTTGGCCTGACTAATACATCATATGTTTATTTTAAAGTAAAATTCGGAGATTAATATGTACATTAAACGTGCGTTAACCCAAAATGTATTTTATCATGTAAATGATTTAAGTGTATTTAAGGTGAATAATAAAATGGATTATTGTGTAGCCATGGCCTTTCCTCATTTCCCAGTGCTCACTCCAGGAACGTGACTCCCTTTGTCACGCACTGCCGATTTCCTCATTCATCACAGGAGTGTGCATAAATATTCGTTAATGCCAGGCCAGGGAAACTTTCAATTATGTTTTGGTTTCTGTTGAACACATATTTGTATATTATCAGGATTATATTCTATTGTACATTGCAGCATCATAAAATGGGTATTGGATCATGTTTTTCTTCCCTTTGATATCTGCGCCAGTATTCAAGGCCAATACTGGCGCAGTACTGACACTGTGGCTGGGTTTAGGATTGAGAAGTTCCTCAATGGAATTTGTAGCGTCTCTAGCTGGATTGTGTTCTGGAAATGTTTCAATTGGCTGTATGCCCTCAAATCTTTTAGCGTGAAGGACCAACTTGCATTACTTAAGGATGGGCTTGGATTCTCGTTTAGTGTTACGCCTAATGCCTGCCGTTTATCGATCTCCCAATTTAAGCCCATAACAGTTTGATGCCTCAGCTATGCCTAGACGTGTTGCGACTGTAAATTTGGAACTTAAGTGGGACTGAAATATCCCCTAATTTGTGAGCAGTATATTCCAGCCGTAGCCCAGACTGATGGTTATCATTTTTCTTTTTGTAGGACAGGCAGTTGTTGAGGAATGGAAGCAGATCAGAATCAGGAAGTGCCAGCGGTACAGGCGGTAGAGACCGAGTCGCCGGCTCCCGAGCAGCCCCAATCTGAGGAGGTTAACGAGACTCCTTCAGCGCAAGATCTTCCAGGGCCAGAGGAAACGCCAGCGGAAGTGTCCACAAAAGAAGCAGAGTCTGAGAAGCCTCCTAAAGCAGAGGATCCTGCTCAAGAGAAGACTGAGACCCCCAAGGAGTCTGAGAATATAGCAGCAGCAGAGCAAGTCCAAGAGCAAGCTGTCGAGGTGCAAAAGTGTGAAGAAAAGAAAGAGAATGAAGTGACGGAGCAGCAGGCCACTGAAGCGGCAGAGAAGAAGCCAGAAACTGACGAAAAACCTGCCGATCAAAAAGTAGAACCAGTGGAGACGGCAAAAGTAGAGGCTGCTGCACCAGAGCCTGCTCCTGCGAACGAAGCGCAAGCCGACACGAAAAAGGAGGCCGAGCCCGAAAAGCCAACCAAGGCTCCTGAGGTTCAAGCCGAGCCCCCAAAAGAGGCAGAGCTCCCTCTGTTCTATGGATGGTTCCTGCTTTCAGAGGATGAAGAAAGGATAAAGTGCTCCACCATGGACTTCCTGAAAACTCTGGACACACTAGAGGCCTTCAAGAAACACATCGGTGAATGTAAGTGTACAGGCAGTGTGTGTTGGTGAAATTGGCATATTGTGTTGCAGTGGACAGTGCGTAATGTTTCACAGTCCTAGGTCTAGGCGTGACAACCATATTAAGCTTGAACTTGCACTTTGCCCTTGTGTCTTTCTAGAGTTTTCCTCAGCTGCTCAGAAGCTGGGTTACTGAATTTCCAGCATGGAAATCCAGTGATCCCTCTCAAAAGCACAGAGATCAGCAACAGCCAGTTGTGGGGGTGGGTTTAACCCAAGTTTAACCCTCTTCCCTGTAACACTGTTCCTGCGAGTTTACTCCTGGTATTCCCACATTGCTTAGATGTTAGGTTAATTGGTTACTCTAAATGGGGCCCAGTATGATTTAGACTGGCTGGTATCTATATATGGTTTTCCCTCTAGGATTTTTTTTCCTCACCAGAATTGGCAGAGCCCTCGACAACACCAGACTTGAGTTGTTCACTTCAAAGCGATCTTTAGTACTGTTAGTAGTGAAGTTGAAGCTATTAAGCACTGGAATTTCTTAGTTTGACTAGAAGTAATTTGTCATAAAAATGTTGGTGTGCTGTACATTTTAAAATTAGATTAATAGGAAGTTATGATTTGCATAAAAACCCAGGCAGTGATACAGGAACTCTTACCCAGCCCGACGGGCACGCTGTTCAGAGTACACGGGATATGGTGGTGCGACGGCAGTTAAGCTATTAAACTGTGGAGCAGGAAATCAAGCATCCAAGTTCCAGTGCTGCCAATCTACCTCAGCTAGACCATTTAATACAATCCAATAGAGTGTGGCGTAGATTACACGCCACTCAATTCGCTAATTGGATAAGACATTCGTTCTTATTTCTAAAGTGTATACAATGGCCGTTTCCTGCTTTAGCTGTAGTCCCGTGAAAAGAAATTACTAGAGCCCGAGTTTGAAAATTGTAAACAAACTACTAACTTGCAGCTTCACCTTATTTTAAATAGCTGAGTGAAGGCATTATTTTATTTCTGGAGTAACTATTCAACATAATGTGCCCCTTTTTCTGCATGAATAAAACAAATATTTAAGTCTCCTTCAATTTAAAAAGTTGGCCGTTTAAAATGTGTATTGGAGCACGACCCTCTGGTGTTCAAACGGGTAATTGCATTAGATGGCATAATAAGCAGAATGCATGTGACCCTGTGGGGTGCATCATTACACTCCTAATTAGCTAGATTACTCTGGATAAGATGATCTGCAGAATAATTCAATGACTTCACCTGCACTCTGGAATACTGAGACTCTGCCTCCTCTCTATTTACTAGAAGCTGCTCTCACTGGGTTTTGTCTTCAGTGCAACTGTAAGAACGATCTAATGTTTGTACAGTAGGATGGTGTGGGATTCAGTATTTCTCCCACTTGTTTGGGTCACAGATCTTGATGCTAAGTGCAACATTGTTTCTGAAGTTCCTCTTCTATAAAACATTGAATGTGGAACCTTAAGTTCAAACGATAAAGCTTACTGACTGAAGGTCTCTGTAGTGTTAGGTCTTAAAGATTGTGTTATATAGATGTTGCAGTTTAGAGCAGCCATAACGATCTGCTCAAAGCTTCCTGAAGACAACATAAAAATAGTTTTTGTTAACGTATTAATTGTGGGCTTCTGTTGTATCATTATTACCAAGGCCAGTTTTGTGCTAGCACTATAAACAGTGTACTCTGCAGTCCTGGTCTGTGTCTGGAGTCGTTATGGTGGTGTGTTGTTTTTAAACCAGCTTAATTTTGTTTTTGCAGTTACTGGGGAACCAGATAAAGAGGTGGATCTGGAGCAGTACTTCCAGACCCAAGGACCGCTGCATTGCACTACCAAATACTGTGACTATGGAAAAGTAGAGGGATCGAAAGAATATTCCGAACAGCAGGTTGGTCATAAACGGGCATCTCGGACCACATTGTAATTCCTTCTCCGAATAAAATGTGACCTTAAGTTTCAAATCTTGAATATCCATTAAGAGTCTCAAGTTCTGACTGCTCTGACTTTTTTTCCATCGAGTTACCGTTTTGGACACACAGCTTTGGATTTACTTAGACGTCAGTGTCTAAATCGTGCTGCCCTGCTACAAACTAACAACTCCTAATGTGCTCATGTGATTCCAAAATAAAAGGTTTATATCGTATATAAAACAGTCCGAGTTGTGCGACCAGATTAATGTCCAGAAGGCTGAGACTTAAAAAAAAATACAAATAAAAAAAAAAACCTGCCACAGTTGGACCGTTAAGCGAGGCCCTTAAACCTCAGGTGTTTGGGTTGCGCTATGGTTGAGGGTGTCTGATTTAGTTTTGTGTATGTAAATGACTTTGGTATGAAGAAGACAAACAACCAGACTATAAATGTAGTGGCAGCTCGGTGGTTAAGCGTCTGGTAGACTAATCAGAAGTGAGTTCATATCCCCGTTTTATGTGGTCCTGTGTAATGGCTTTAAATGTATTTAAACATATGCCAGCAGACAATCGGACAAGCATTTGTGTCCAGGAATTTATGGCAAATGGTCGTTTTACTCCTTTGATCGCTCACACACAAACACAGAATTTGACCCGTAATCAAAAATGCCTTATTCATCCAACATGACACGTACTATACACTTGCCGAGCTTTTAAGTACACCACCTTTCTACACGTGTTGCCCATTTTATCAGCTTAATCTACCATTATAGAAGCACTTTGTAGCACTACAGTTACAAACTGTGGTTCATCTGTTTCACTACATACATTTTTGTCCCCTTTCCTCTGTTGTCTTATGGTCAGGTCCACCACAGATTTAGGTGATGGATCGTTCTCAGCTGCAGTGACACTGATGTGGTTCTGTGTTAGTGTCTTGTGCTCGTAGGAGTTAAATACCGTGCAGTCACTGCTGAACTGAAAATAGTCCAACAACCAAACGTCTAGCCACCAGCATTCTGTGAGCAACGATGAAGGATTACAGGATATTGTTTATTTTGAATGACTTAAATTTGAATTAAATGCATTTTGCCGACCATTTTCAGAAGTGTTTTTTCCACAGGTTATTTTCACAATCCATGTATTGCAAACGGCACGCTCATAACCTCCATGACGAAGACATAAGATCCAAACTTGAGGCCTCAGTTTTGTTTTTTTTTTTTTGGTGATTATTATTGGTATTGTGTAGGGTTGAATAGTGTCAGTGCTAAATTGTTAACCATTCAATCATATTCTAAATCTTTTATTTCCTTGTAGGTGATTAAAGATTCCGATGGCAACTCAACAGAGCTGTCCGTCACCGGCCTCATAGTGACACCGCGCACCTTTGGCGCCCGTGTGGCCCTCACAGCCGAGCAGTTGGCCCTGTGGCCTGCCGGGGCAGATAAAGAAGGGGTTCCTGCCGCCGACCTGCCTGGAGTCGAGGCTCTCGAGGCAGGTAGCCGTGCTCACGTGACCCTGGGCTGCGCACCAAACGTGGAGGCTATGCAGACCGGACTGGACCTGCTGGAGATCTTGGTGCTCCTGAAAGGAGAAAACGAGGCTGTGGCCGTGGAGGAGCTGGAGCTTGGCACGCTGTCGTACCTGGGCCAGGGCCGCTGGTATCTAGGGTTGAGGGAGACGGTGACGTGCGACGCTACCTTCTCAAGCTTCTCCGCAAAGGAGCGTCCAGCTGAACCGGGCAAGAAGGAGGGAGGGGAGAAGAAGAAGAAGCTGAAATGCGCAATTCTGTGAGAAGCGAAGAGCGTCTGCGCCGAGAGGCCGTTTGCCTGAGACTGGTTTGGTCTGTGTGGTTGGGGGTGGTTTTTTGGGTGGTTTTTTTCGGCTTTAGTGTACACAGGGCTGGATGACTGCATTCCGCATCCCTCGATTAGATTAAATATTGGCTTAATACTGCCTCCCAGCCCTTTGTTAGCAGGTGCCTTTGCTAAGCACCAAGGCCTTAAGGTCCTGACTGTAGCTCTTAGTTCACTCTGCTTTAGGTGCTAGATCACTTTGCACTATTCCCGTTTCCACCGTTGTCCTTGCACTTGCTGTGGTGGATTGTTTAACCTGTTAGTCTATCCAGATTTAACCGGTGTCTGATTGACTTTGGCATTTGGATTGGTACTGATCATGCGACAGCTCATGGTACGTGGGTGTCTCATTATATAGTCAGTGTTAGGTTTTTTTTTTTTTTTTTTCCTCTCTCTGCAGTTATCACATGATGAACTTCTGCATGCCATGTTATTAGCTTTACACTCATGTTCCTCTTGAATTTGTTCCAGCCTACGTCCAGCCTTTTCTGTGTTCAAAAAATGTGTGAAATCTTGCCGTTTTATACCACGTGACGGAACCACATCCTGACTCTAGCGATTTCCACACCGAAACACATCTTGTGCCAATCCGATCGGCTCATCTCTGCACTCGGTTCTCCGTCTCCTTAGCTCTGAGCTCGTCTCATTTTGCTTGATAAGGTGCACTTAGAATACTGTGACCGGCGACTGCCTTTATCTAGACTTTGGGTGGAAGCCGTGCTTCTGTAGGCCTCCACTACTGAGGCTTTGTATTTTTGCACTTTTTCTTTTTGTACACTTAATAAAAAATCGCTTGGCTCTGACTACTTGTTCTCTTTTTATTCAGATTGAGAGTTGACTCCATTCCCACTTCCTCATCTTCGTTTGGTTGGTTTAGGTTGCCTGACATAGGCGGTTTGCGATGTTGCGTGTAGATGGTTGCATTTCGCAACTAGTCTGTTGTAAATATGCTTTTTAAGGTTAACCTGAAAGTGCTTTGTCTCAGATCTTTCATATTGTAACCAAACTTTAGAGGCCCCAGTTCACCTTCTGGTTCGCATTCAGTTATTGCCTTATCTGCTGGTACCGGTGGCACTGGGCACAAGGCAGGTACAATCAATGAAGGAGGTCAATCCGTCGCAGGGCAAACACTCGTACACATTCACACACTAAGGGCACTTTAGAAACACTAAATAACCCAACAGGTTTTTTTTTTTTGTTTTGTTTTTTTTTTAACGTGAGCGGTAACCGGATCGGGATCAAATATGTGAGGCTGCAGTGCACCACCAGACAGCTCTTTTTGTTTTCCTTTAACATTGAGATTTCAGACCACAACACCATTGAAACTCAAACTCCAGCTATATATATTAGAGCAACTTATTTATTTTTTTTTTGTTTGGGTCTGCCTCTTTACTGAGCAAACGATACCACGGCCCTCGTCATTAGTTTGTTCCAGAAGGCTTGTCAGAACTGAATGTCGATTACTGTCTTTTTTCCTCCATAAGGCATCCATTACCTTCTGCTTAATCCACATGAGGTCACTGGCCAGCTGATGCCCACCCGGCAACTCTGATTACAAGGGCAGGAACAGCCCTAGACAGGGCGCCAGGCCATCATAAAAATACAATCAATACTGCAGAGATCTGCACTGAGCAAGCCTATTGTGAAACATTCGCCGTGATCGCACTGTGCGTGCGCAAATGAGTACTGGGCAAAGGCTGAGAACCAAGACATTTTTGTAATCAAAATGCATCTGAAACTGAATTGCAAGATTACACTGCATACAGAAAGAAGCTGAAGTGGCCACAAGTGCAAGGATGTTAATTCGCATTGGTTTATATTTAATCTTGAATATAACAAACGAGCAGGAGGTCTCAGATTAGAAAATTAGAAAAACTGTAAATGTAAAGATCTCCTCCATAACCTTTGAGTAATCTCTGATAACCAACAGCTCATATCGACAAAATGGCCGTATCAGTGTCTTGTTGCAAGTATACTTTATGTATAAACTTACCAGATAAAACAAAAATAAATCTTCCATAATTAAATATCATCTCATCAAGCAGTGCAAGTCACTTGTGACTCACATGGACCTAATACCATTTAATTCCTCCATGAGCAAGAATAACAGCTGTGATTCAACTCAGCATGGACTGAATGCAATTCCAGATGTAGACGACATCAGTTTTCAATCATGCGTGAATAAAAGGTTTATGCAGTTTAGCCAGATTTTGTGGATTGCATACAGATTTTCAAAGCGATTCACAACTGGGGATTTTGCATGCCAGTCTAAACGTGTGACTACTCCTGAATGTTCCTTATGCCAGTCAGTCACATCTGAAGCCCTGTGAATGTTAGAGATGCCATTTTGGAATATGTGAATAAGGTTAGGTTTCTGTATGATGATCAATGTAGACATTGTGCTTCTCATTTACTGTCACCGTAAACATTTCCATGTAATTAAAACACACACACGCGCACGCGCACAAATGGCTCCCCACAACCCTGTGGCATGAAAACTGAGTAAATGTGTGAGGTTAGAGTACAGCAGAGAGAATATGCAGTCTGGTGACTCGTTACTAATACCCAGGAGATGGAAATGGCACGAAAATAAATAACTTGGACGGAGCTGTGTAAATGTTTAGACGTGTTGGAGATGCATGTGAAGTTATGCAACACTAGTTCTGCTGTTTAAATGTAACTCATTGGTGTAGCCACAAGATGGCACCAACTACTAAAGTCATACTGCAGCAGGCGCTCGCCAAGCTCCTAAGGGGTGGCATGAACTTCCCCTCAATGTTCGAACAGTCTCTGGCTATCTTCAAACGCCACTTGAAGACCCACCTATTCCTTAATTACCTTAACTAACACCCCAACCTCCCAACCTTCTCTCTCTCTCTCTCTCTCTCTCTCTCTGAAGTGTATTTTTGTTTAGATTCCTGATTATTAGGAATAGATTAGGAATAGGAATAGAATAGCAATTTTGTAAGTCGCTCTGGATAAGGGTGTCTGCTAAATACTGTAAATGTAAACGTAAATCACATTTACTTGCTGTAATTGTTAATTCCACCTCTGAGGTTGCTTTGGGGTGGATACAGGGCCTAACCCAGGAATACAGAAAATACACTCAGTCCACAATAGAACAAGATTTTGGCCAGTCTTCAAGATTTTCAAGAGGTATGGCCTCCATTTAAAACTTACCTTTGACTCACCATATGAACCAAATACGTTTATCTTGGTCTCATTACACCACAGGACATGGTTCCAGTAATCCATGTCCTTAGTCTGTTTGTCTTCAGCAAACTGTTTATGAGCTTTCTTGTGCATTATCTTTAGAAGAGGATTCCTTAGACAACAGCCATGTAGACCAGCTTGATACATTGTGTTGCATGAGGTCTGAGCACTGACAGGCTGAGCCCCCACTCCTTTAACCTCTTCAGCGATGCTTTCAGCACTCCTACATCTATTTTACAAAGTCAACTTCTGAATATAATGCTGAGCACGTGCAATTTACATTGGTTGACCATGGCGAGGCCTGTTCTGAGCAAAACCTATCATTGTGAGTGTAAAGTCCTCACAATGATAGCAAGACAATTCAGAGTGTGTATTATTTTGGGGAATAAAATTTAGTGGATATAAATATTTGACACGCTTTACATTGTGACCACGTTTCATCGGTCCCCAAAGGGAAAACTGCAATGGAAAGAGTCAAACCATTTGCTTTAGGTTACTGATGTTAAGGTTAGTGATGGTGTTAGGTAAAACATTGTGTTCATTAGCTACAGAAATCATTATGTCACTGTGGGTCCCCACAAAGATGTGATTCATGGAGTGTATGTGTGTGTGTGTGTGTGTGTGTGTGTGTGTGTGCTTCACTTGGCAATTAAACTGATAATTAAGCATTTCTTAATCAGAGAAGTTCAGTAAAGATAAAGGCTTTCCAAATGGACTCTATCAGCATGTAGGTTACACCTTGGCTGGCGATGGCTTCTGACCCAATCTGATGCAACGTATGATGCCGATGCAGCAGCAATCCCTGTCGAACCCTGGCACATCATATGCACCCTGTAAATTCCGGGATAGACTCCAGGGGATGACTACTCTCCCTCAGGTCAAGGGTCTGATGTCTACCGCCCGATTGCGGACCCATTCAGCTGTATCTACGAGCAGGGTCTCTTTTATATGGAAGGATGAGGAGCTAATAAAATTAGAATTTAGGATTGCTCGCCCCGCAGTCATGTGCGCTCCTGTTACTACACTCTTATCTGCCTATTAAACAAACCCACAGTCTCAAATGTTTAATGTCTGTGTTTCCCCAGCCGCCCTTATCAGTGATCGATGGGCACGTTTCTATTTAAAGCTCTTCTCTGATTGTGTCATGTTTTTGGCTAAAGTTCTGCAGCTGCATTAAGTAATCACAGTGGAGATAAAGAGACAGATCCGTTCACTGTAATGGGTTTGGTTTATCAACCTTGAGACAGAGAGAGAGAGAGAGAGAGAGAGAGAGAGACAGAGAGACAGAGACAGCGAGAGACTGGATGTGAGTGGTGTGTTGCAGTCAATAACAGTAATATTAATACACTTTATTTTCAGAGACAGTGTTCATACAAGTAGCAGCTCAAAGCACATTACACGATACGTGATACAGTTAAATACAGATAATATAGTTATAGCTGAAGAACAGATCAATAATATAAAGTTGAACAACTAGCAGTAACTTGTACGTTAATGGGAAAACTCCATTAAAAAGAAATGCTTCAACTGATTCTGAACTTTACTGTCTATTATGAAAACGAGTTCCACAGTTTAGAAGCTAACTAAAATAGTAGCTTCCCCACTTTTCTCTAATGTACACATCTAATCTGGAGAAGGCCCAGAGATCTAAAATGTGTATGGATTTAGAAAGACATTCAGTGAGTTAAATTTAACTATTAAGAGAAGGATAAATCAAACTCTGATCTAAAAGAAACAGGCTACAGTGCAGTTCATTCAAAACGGAGCTGATATGTAGTATATCTTATATTTATTGAAAAAAAATAATCCGAAAGAAACTCTGACTGAAATTTAGTACCTATACTTTTCCTCGGCTGTACAGGATAGAAGTAACTGTTTACCGCTAGGATTTTAGTGATGCACAATAACCTTTTACTGGGGTTTCAATAATATTTGGACGCGCCCCGGGTACGCCTTTCATTAAGTAACACGTTCTTATTTGAGTGGGCGTGTATGAAAAAACACGTTGGCCGAATGAACCAATCAGAATGCAAACTGATCAGACCTGCCCATCGTCTGAGCTGGAGGGGAAAGAGAGGCGCAGAGCTGAAGCGCGTGCTGAGAGCGGTATATAAAGTGCGCGCGCGCTGTTTTCTGAGGCTCAGAAACGCTTCAGTCTCACCCCGGTTCCACTTTAACCTGGTAAGTACAGCAGTTTACTAATAACCAAACACGTGCTAAAAGGATGAACTAATTCTTAATGTAACTAATTAATTCCTGAAACAAATGTATCTTGCGCTATTTTGTGAGTCGCTTTATTTATTATTTCTTTCATTCATTCATTCATTCAGTGTAGCAGCTCCAGGATGTTACACCGAGGGTGTGTATGCAAACAAGTTCCACAGGTTTGACGTAGTTTTGTTGAAAAAAAAAGTAAAGAAAGCAGAATATCCTGCTTTGACCAAAGCTGCATTGAACTGCATATATTGTATTTAAAATTTATTTTATAATGCATCGCATCATGTTAGGTCCGACCATAAATGCAGGTAAATAATATGAATCATTTTTACTATTGTGTAAAAAATTATTTTTAATTTTTATTTATAGTATATACAGTGTCTACACACTGGCCACTTTATTTAGAATCGAGTTGGACCCCCTTTTACCTTCAGCCTTAATTCTTCATGACATTGAATTCGGTAAGGTACTGGAACCATTCCTCAGAGACTGTGGTCCATATTGACATGATGTAATCGTACAGTTGCTGCAGATTTGTCAACTGGACATTCGGGATGCAAATCTCCCACTCCACCACATCCCAAAGGTGCTCTATTGAATTAAGACTCGGTGACTGTGGAGGCCAGTGAACCCATTGTCATGTTCAAGAAACAAGTTTGAGATCATTTGAAATTTCTCACATGGTTCTTATTCTGATAGCCATGAGAAGATGGCTCACTCTGCTTATAAAGCGTTGCACATGGTCAATAACAATACTCAGGTAAGCTGTGGTGTTTAAAGGATGCTTAGTTGGTATTAGTGGGTCCAAAGTGTGAAAGAAAATTGTTACCCTGCTTTCATGTCTTTATGCCAAATTCTGAATACTGAATGTCCAAGCAGAAATCGAGAATCCTTAGACAGGGAAACTGTTTAAAATGTTTTGCATATCGGTTGTAACAAGTGGGTATTTGAGTTCCTGTTATCTGGCCACTCTCCTTTGACCTCTGGCATCATCAAAGCATTTTCGCCCAGAGAACTGCCCTCACTGAATATTTTCTATTTATAAGATAATTCTCTATAAACCCTAGAGATGGCTGTGAGTGACAATTGTAGCAGTTTCTAAAATATTTAAACCGACTTTCTTCGCCATTCTGATGCTCTGTTTGAACTACAGATCTACATGTCGTTTTGATCCACATGCTTTAATGTGTTGAGTTGCTGCCCTGTGGTTGGGTGATTAGATATTTGTATTAAGGAGCTATTGGGACTGTGGTAGCCTAGAAGTTAAGATACTGAACTCTGGACCTCATGGTTCAGGGTTCAAACCCCACCTCTGTCAAGCTACCACAGTTAGGTTCTTAAGCAAGGCATTGCTTGAATTGTAAAACTGTAAGTTGTAAGTCGCACTGTATAAGGGCGCCTGCTAAATGCCGGAAATGCAAATGTACATGTTCACCTAGTGGCCAGTGAGGGTATGCTAAAATGCCAGAAATAAAAACTCCAAAATGAGTTAACCTACACCTATAAAGTCATCGGGGGGAGAAAATTGGTGCTGCCAAATCCCAAATTCTTGAGGAGGCATGCAGACCTCCTTCTATCTAGCTGAAGGTGGACACGTAGGTCACCGCCTAGGGCTGGGCAATTAATCGAAAATGAATCAAATTGGATTATGAACTTTGAGGTCAGAAAAACAACAACAAGAAATTGTTCATTCATTGTAATCGAGGTCAATTTGTGACATTGATTTGTCACTACCAACACCTTCAACTCACCACCACGAAACAAGAAAGGGACTCTTAAATAATGATACGGATTTCTTTCTATAAGAACTGTTTATGGGAGACCGTTTTAGTCATTTTGTTCTTTCACTCGTCCACCTTCCACCCGTTCTTCAGATCAATACTGACATTGCTTCCTGACTTTGCTCACTAATTTCAGCGAGTGCAGAAGCTAGCAGTTGGGCTTCATTATTCCTTTAAGCTGGACTATGACTTCCTGGTGAGATTTTATCTGTTCTTTTGCTTGTTGTAAAACGGATAAACCCAGTGGGTGTGTGGATGGTGTGAGGTGGAGAGATGGCGTCTGAATATGGCTGGTGATTTATATGAAGCTTGTTGACGTCACTGCGCTGTTAAGATGCAGCTGTTTGGCAATCAGCAAAGTGGTGAGGTCAAGCTGTCTTGAAATCTAGGTCTTCTCTCTTTACTGCTTGTGCCTTCTGAGTCACAAATTAAAGAGTGCAGGCTCTCCAGAGTGAATGCAGGACCATATACTCTTTTATAAAAAAAAAAATGGGAGCAGCCGCTTATTCGGACCAAACCCTAAAGTCCTATTCTATTATATATGTGTAATGTTATTCGCTTATTTGGACCGAAATTCCACTTAATTCAGCCAAATAACGTGAGAAGCGAATAAGAAAAAGAAGCCACAAGTCGCCACCTAGCGGATGCACAGCAGAGCAGCGAGATATGTGAGGATTCCTGTGCTCTCTGGGAGAATTTCTGCTTTTATCAAAGGTCAGGAAATCCGAAAAGTTGTGTTGACAAGAGCAAAACCAGCAGGAGGTGACCACGCCCACC
>JAYJMA010152143.1:5000-14298 GCA_036873895.1 Parotocinclus cabessadecuia | reverse complement strand
ACCCCGTTCTCATTCTCCCATGACTGTGGAATAAAAACACACACACACACACACACACACACACAAACAAACAAACGACTCTACATTATTAAAGAACTACCATCAGTAGCATGACAGTACAGTGTAAAGCTCTTGTTGGTGCAAAAGTCTTGGCACCTTTCTGCTGCACTAATGTTTTATTTTTCAATCTCTGAATACATTAATAATGCATGACCATTTGCAGACAGACCTTGTTTGCGCACGAAGCTCAGACTGTAAATATTTATATTCTTTCGTTCTCGTTCCGAGCGACTCAGTATCAGCTCATCGTGGAATGCTCTGCGTTTTGTAACGTTTATCACTCTCTCTATAAACAGCTCCATTTTCCACTTCTGTGAGCTTCACCTGAGGTCTGACAGGTGCTCCGATTCAGCCTGCCTGAAGAGCCTGAACCTGAGAGCGCCCGGATACGTTGGCACCGTTTAGAAACCACAGAGCGACAGGGTTGCAGGGTGAAGCGCATTTCTCTCCTCCGTCTGCTACGCTCTGCGCTCTTTAGAAGCACCTCAGAGGACGACCGACTGCGGTTTGACGGCTTGTTCTGATTTGTCAAGGCCATTCGTCGGTGGGTGAATATTTTCGGCTCAGGTTTCAGGCTTGACAGGAAACGACAGCTTCGTTAGTTCCGGGTGAACTCCGGCTTGACCGCTTTACCTGTACCTTTGAATCTTCTTGTAGCTCTTTATTTGTGCGGCTTAAGTAAACATTGCGAGTCCTGTTGTGTTTTTGCTGTTATATGCAATAACTTAAAATCAGAAAGAGTTGGGACGGGACGGAAAAGGCAACATCTAGTTTGACTCTTGTCTCCTGGCCGGCAGGCTCCTGCATTTCAGACCTGTGACACTGGGACAGGGGCAATTAAGGGCTATAGCAATGAGGCAAAAACTTCAGGGATGATCTCTATCCCCTCCCTAATGGGTAAGGGATTACAATACAGAGTTACATTCATAAATACCGCTTAAAACTTTACTGTACAAAAGAAATAAGCCTCATGTTATAACCATGCCCACAAGCTCCGCCCACTTCTCTGAGGGAGGGGTCGGTCAGGGATCCAAATACTACTCTGAGATGACCTGGTGTCCCATATAAATGCCCGGTGTTCTTTGGCCAGGAAAGCAGGGATATAAATAATAATCATTTATCAGCTCACCGTCAGCGACGAAGTGTTCGGGTACGTGCAGCGTGACCTTAACGGTGAGCGGACAGGCCGTGTTTGTCCCGTACACCACGGCTAGAACGCACGTGCTCACGGTGATGAGCGTCAGCGTGGTTTTGCTCATGGGGCTTTGGGGGCAGCCTGTGGGAAAAAAACAGAAAGAAAACAGAAATACGTAGGGTTTGCATCGAACACACTCCGTCCTCGGCTTATGACACGACCCGACCCGACCCGAGTACAGGGTGATCTTTTTTTTAATGCTTTCCAAACTTAAAACGAGGTCATGCTCAGCATGTTAAGAATTAAATTCTGTACAAACGCTGAGCTCTGAGGGTTTTGATGTAAGCATCTGAACAACATGTCAGTGATTTTTATGTTCTATTATATTCTAATGGTTTATAGAGTTAATATAAAAGCACGGCCGAGTCGTTAAAAGAGCATGTGTTCGACTTTAATGCGGTTCCGTGAATTAATATAACATAAATCCTTTAAATAGGGACGCAGGCAATTTTTTCAGGTTTATTGACTGAGCACAGTTCTTCCCTCCACGACGTCCAAATAACTTTCTAATCGCTTTTATATTTTTATTTGTTAAAGGACGTGACAAGGTCACGGTTTGTGTGAAAAACTAAGATGTTGAATAACAGTTAGGAGGAAGGTTTAGTTCTTTTATGTTGTGCGGCTACCTATAAATAAAAGTATAAAAGCAACTGCTATAAGGGGACTTTAATAACGTATTTAAATGTAAACATATGACAACATAAGTCATATTTCATTAAAAAGGGTAGGTGGGTAAATAAAAACAGGAGAAACAATCTCATTGTTAAGTACAGTATCACTTCGAAAGTCCTCTAAAAGCTCGGGTCTGATGTCAGAAAGATTGGGAATCGATCAGAGAAGGAAAGCGACTGTGAATGTAAGCAGATTTTAATAATGAATAAATAAATAAATAAACAAACAAGAAGCACAATTAACTGCTTCTGCCAAAAATGCTGACACCCTGGCAGACACGAATAAACCAATAACCTTTCAGAGTGGACCTGAATAGAATACGCTCCAAAGAGCAGGCTGAATGTCAGATAGCACAGAAGTCTTATGGCTTAAACACTAAACAGCACCGATTTAAACAAATAATAAAATAATAAAAAGGATAAAACGCTGGAATGTTTTCAGAAACAAGATTTCTAATAAAAACCTGCTCGTCGTGACACGTTTTTCTAACATCTCTCTCACCGTCTAAACCAAAGAGGGGTGATCCCTCTCCCCTCCCTCAGAAGCGTAATTGATCAGTATCTGATAGGAGCACATGAGTAAGGGATTAGTTTATCCAACCTTTATCAAGCTCTACAATACATTCACAAATACCACTTTAAACTTTACTGTACAAAAAACAAGCCTCCTGTTACAACCAGATCCACAAGCTCTGCCCACTCCTCTAGGCTCAGAGGCATCTAGGATGGACCATCACCATGGAAACGGGCTCAGACCAATCAGGATTAAAGATCTTTAATGGAAAAATTAAGAAGAAAAAAGGAAGTGGAACAGAAAGAAAAACAGGGAGAACAAAAGAAATAAAAAGAAATTGAGTAAAAATGTAGAAAAGTATAGTAATAATAGTAATAATAATCAAGTTATTAAGAAAAAAGCAACAGAAAAAGGCCGGTATTGAGTAGTAAAAATTAGTTATGAAAAACATAAGGAAAGAAAAAGCAGAAGATAAATAGATAAAAAAAATAGACACCATATTATTCGGTCCAAAGACAAAAAAAGGAGGATCGTGACATTTATCCAAAAGCCAGGGTTTATCATGGTACGGGGTCGGGTCCGGACCCTTGGTAAAGGTTGTTTACACTTCTGTGATGCAGCATTAATGCAGAAAAGTACATCGAGAATCTAGAGCAACAAGACGACCTCTTTCACAGGAACGTACCTGCATTTTAACAAGACAAAACCACACATCACATCACAAAGGCATGACCGTGGAACAAGAGGGTATGGGATCTGGACAGGACCCTCTGCAGTCCTGACCTGTTTCCTATAGAGAATGTGCGTAGGAATTTAGAAACTGAAAAAATTGAATGACGTCGACCCCGTGCCGTTCCATATCTTACTTACATCTGAAACACAAAATCATCTGGCCTATAACTAAACGTCTTTTCGGAGAAACGGCAACATTACAGAAGGGTAAATGGTTTTACCCCATCTGCGTTTGGGTAATGCTTATTAAATGAAACGCAGCAGACGGTCCAATTAAAGCAAACGTGGTTTACGGCCTTTGCTCACTTGTGTGGCGTTTTGGCAGTGTCAGCACCATTGAAAGTGGATTCCCGTTCTTTGTTTCCGTTCGCCTGACTAACGGGACTGATGTGTATATTTATTATTATCCTGAAGTGTACGTGTGGAATATTAAAGCGGATCTGCAGCATGCAGACGATCTGGTGTCAGTAATAAAACTCCCGCTGGTGTCAGTCCATATTCAGCGCTCTATCAGAAGGAACAGAGCCATCGCTCTGATTTATGTCAAGTAAAAGTAATAGCTCCTGGCCCAACCGGGACGGTCCGTCTGCCAGATGAAGGAGAAGCTAAAATGCACCGAGTCTCCTGCAGGATGGATCTTCTGCTGCCATGAGGAATAAAGCTCTGGCAGCCTGCTGATTGATTTTACATAGAGAGGAAAAACAGGCTTTTTACTCCAACACTTTGAGGGTTTAAATCCCATGACTACCAGATACAATTTCCTCCGAACCAAGGAACCGGACCACGAGTCAACCGCTTTAACCCTGTCCAACTCAGAAACACACACGCGTAATAAAAAAAAACCCCTGGGAAAAAGGCTTCAAATATACACCAACCTTATCTGAAATGGTTTATTACGACTCCATTGCTGCCATTTTTGCCGGTTGAAAATGTAAAATGGTACAAAAGAGACATACAGAAGATTCCGCGTTAGAAGGCGAGTGCCGTAGATCATTGCAGCAGAATATAACGTTACTCACGTTAACACAGGAAGGCTTGTCAATTCAATTCAATACAATATACGATAACATGCTGTAAAATTCCCTTTCATGTTCTCTGATTTTAAACAGTGACGCCCCTTCATCAGTTCTTTTTGAAAAAGAGAAAGGAAAAAAAAGAAAAAAAAAAAGACACGCCTCTCCACCAGCTATAACTCTATAAGCCGTCAGAGTTCCTCCGAAAGATTGTTTTCTCCGTTTAACGGCGTCACACGTCAGCGCACGAGTGACAGGACGAGAGTCGCTGCTCAACCGAGGACAGAGGAGAAAAAAAAGGGAAAAAAATAAATAAATAAAAAATTGAGAACAGTTCATTCACACGTGAAGTCGAGGCCTGGCGTTTAAATCCCAAGTGGAAAATTGCTTTTAGATCCATTTGATTGAGTCCGACTTTTGCATAAATCAAATTATTCTTTGGAAATGACATCTTTTTAAAAAGATAATCATGCTCCGAGAATTCAGAACCACTGGTACACGGAGTCAAGAGGTTGGGAGGATTAAAAAAAAAAAAAAAAGAAAAAAAAAAAGGAACATGATGTAGAGCAAAGCTCCTTTTTTGAAACTTATAAATATATTTAAGTACTGTCATAAAGCATGAACAGCTACACGTGTTTTTATCTTTATGTATGAAACAATGGTTGTCGCTGCTGTTGGGTTTATATGAGCCCATGTTTGTTTGAAGCAACAAATTAAAAAAAAAAGAACATTAAATGCTGGAGAGCCAAGCCAGAACTACATTACCCACAATTCCAAAAAATGTCACTTAAGAATCAGAAACATTATTTACAGATATGGAGGTAAAATGCAATGTTTGGATTTCCTCACAGCTGGAGGTGATGCTGGAAGGTTTTTGGTATGTTAAAAAAAAAAAAAAACAGGGCGGGGCTCAAACCTGCAACTGACATTACCTACCGCACTACTTCGTCTATTTTAACGACAGCAAACTGGGGGGGAAAAAACAAAACAACCTGAGGATTTGATATAAAATGTTATGAAACTGTAAATCCTAGCTGGTTCCATAAATGCCTCAATGACGATAAATCTGGCAACCAGGCAATCCATACCTGGTTAAAATCTTGCTTTTTGGGACATTATCCTGCTCAAAAATGCCAGTTGGAAGCCCTGCCATAAGGACATCAGGACATGATGTCCTGTACATGTCGCTGATTTGTTAGTGTCCCTCGTATCACTACTGGATGACTGACTGTCTTATAAAATGGCTCCCCATTTGGGGCAGTGTTTCGCTCCACAAAAATGACTGCATTACCATTTTGACTTAATAATTAATACAGATTTCTTTGTTAATTGCTTATTTATGAACTGGCTGTGATTATATTATATATTTCCCAAATCAAGGATCTAGATCGACAGCGAGTTTAGGAGCAGAATTGACTAGCTTACCACTGGTATTTGTTCCAGAGAACTCGGTTGATGTGTTTAAAGACTTTTTTTGTTCTCGATCTAAAAGATTATTTTACAATCACTTTATTTTTAATGTCCTTAGATGCTGATAAAGCTCAGCTCCGGAGACAGAAACAAAAACAAGCCACTAGCGCTTCAGTACTTGTTACATGCTTTTACATTCTTGCTTCCGTTGTGAAGAAAACACTCGTATCAATTTGCAGACAACTGTACGAAGGTCAGATTTCAGGTTTTGTGCAGTCAGGCTAATGAGAGGCGTTTCACATCCCGGCACCATGCCGAATCCGAAAATAAACAGCTGAATAAGGGACCTGGACCAAAGCGAAGCAGAAAAAAAATGTTATCCACCTATTATTATCCTGGCTCTGTATTCAGGAGTGAGCCAGGCCCGGGGGGTGTTGGATCAGCCTCCGGATAAAATAACGAAAATACAGAGAAACTGGCTGAGGACAAACAGACCTTAGTCACCTTAAGATAAGCAAAACTGGCAGCCCAAAAGAACGCAGCAAGCAGAAAAGTGGGCAAAGAATGACATGGATTTAGAGAGCGCTCCCAATACACTGTGGTA
The DNA here is from genome assembly GCA_036873895.1 of Parotocinclus cabessadecuia. Classification (NCBI taxonomy): domain Eukaryota; kingdom Metazoa; phylum Chordata; class Actinopteri; order Siluriformes; family Loricariidae; genus Parotocinclus; species Parotocinclus cabessadecuia. The sequence goes on along the minus strand of JAYJMA010152143.1, from coordinate 8,099 downwards.
TGAATAAGTGCTCGGAGCTTACAAAGAAAGGGAATCCGAAGCAGTCCGGTATTAAAAGAAAAGGAAATTCTGTTAATCATCCTATACTTTGTTCCATTAAAGACCTCCCGGTGAAAACCACGACTGTCCCAGTAGAATGTGCCCATCCTGACTGCGGTGGTCAGTCCTTGTGCTGCCAGATAAATGCCACCTGTGTTAAGTTTGTGTTTGCTTATTTTGCCCATACCATCTTGTTTGTCTTTCCTATTTTTTCCTTTTCTTTCCTTCAGTAAAAGTCTCTCGTGTTAACGATTCAGCTGAAGTCCTCTAATCAATCACCTTCCGTCTGATCAACATTCCTGTCGTCGGATTAATTAAGCACGTAAATAAATAATATGTAATTAATCTGCACGGATGTGGAAACTCGTATCTGTACCAAGGATCTGGTGTGACAGCTGTCGTTAATCATCGATATTCATCAGTGATGTCATTAATGTTTCAGCATCACATCAGACTCATCAATCACTCACAGCCGTAACACACCTTACAACGATAGCGAAGCAAAAAAAACCCCAAAAACCCATCAGAATTTAACACTGATTACATCCGGAAACGATGAGACACGCTTTAGAAAGTGCAGCTGCTAAACTGATATCAAACACAAAGAGATAAAAACAAAAAACAAACAAACAAACTAAAACGTTTATAATTAATATAATTTATATATAATTATAATTAAGCTTCACTGCTTCACTCCATCTCTTATTTTTACACAAAGTTGAGTCAAATAATGAGCAAGTGAAAGAATCAATGAGTCAGAGAATCAGCGAGTCAGAGAATCAGCGAGTCAAAGAATCAGCGAGTCAAAGAATCAGCGAGTCAAAGAATCAATGAGTCAAAGATTTAATGAGTCAAAAAAATCAATGAGTCAAAGAACCAGCGAGTCAGAGAATCAGTGAGTCAGAGAATCAATGAGTCAGAGAATCAACGAGTCAAAGAATCATCGAGTCAAAGGATCATCGAGTCAAAGGATCAATGAGTCAAAGGATCATCGAGTCAGAGAATCAGCCAGTCAGAGAAACAATTAATCAATACTCAACGAGTCAAAGAATAAGTGAGTCAAAGAATCAGTGAGTCAAAGAATCTGTAAGTCAAAGAATCAATGAGTCAAAGAATCAATGAGTCAAAGAATCAAAGATTCAAAACAATCAGCGAGTCAAAGAATCAATATGTCAAAGAATCAATGAGTCAAAGAATCAAAGATTTAAAACAATCAGCGAGTCAAAGAATCAAGATTCAAAGAAGCAGTGAATCAAAGAAGCAGCGAGTTAAAGAATCAGAGAACCTATGGCAAATGACTTAAGAGAAATAAAAGAAGCCGTGATTAAAAGAAGTGAAAGAATCAGCAAATGAATCTGTGAGTCAAAGATATTCAGAGAGTTTATAAAATTAACTAATAACAGAAAATATTGATCTTACTGAAGAGAAATAAGGTAAAATGTAACGATACCTTTACTGCGCTGCCGGCCTCCCCGATGCTCTGTAAAATATTTCAGCTGGTTCTCATCTTCCACCTCAGAACCAGAACTCTCCTGATGTCCAAACACACCACCTGGTTCAAGACACAAAAAAAACAAAAAATAAAATAAATTGAAAAAAAACAAAACACCATCACTAACACTCACAGGTGAGAAAAGATGAGCATTTCTTATTTCTTTATTTAAACATTGATTTAAACATACATTTTATTTTTTAAATAATTTGTTTTTTTTGTACTTTTTTCTTGAACATTAATCAGATATAAATACAAATAAATAAATTATGGGTATAATAAATGCATGCTTAGAAAAATTCATTATACAATAAATAGCTACAAAATATTAAATGACAGGATAAAATATAAATAAATCAATCAAATAAATTGTTTTATTAGTAAAATGAATAAGACAAAAATATAATCAAATTAAATTTTAAGATCGTATTTTTTACACATAATAATAAAAGTAAAACAAATAAACAAACAAAAAGCAGGATACTTAGTTTAAAAACCTTGCCCACACTACATAAAAAATAATTATAATAATTATTTTACCACTATATCTTAGATTTGAATTAATAAATAACTAAATAAGGAAAACACAGATAATCAAACGGAGAAAAGGTTACAGCTGGCACCATGTTGGCACACTTTAGTGTTTTTTAAAAACATTCTTTAGACCACTTGAGCTAACTGGCCCTGGCTGATAGCGGGACAGTACAGTTGAGGTTCTGGAGCAAACCCGGTCCAAAAAAAAAAAAAAGAAAAGAAAAGAAAAGAGTAAAAATCGAATCGCTTGTGCTGTTCCTTAAAATCTATTATGTATGGGCGAGCAAACCGGCTAGTCAGGTCTGGAGCTGATGGATGGAGAGAAGATTATTTTTAAGAGCCTGTGGGATTATTGAACTCTGGGAAATGAAAGGAGGCGTTTCACTCGATTGGTTTGTGTGGTAGAATCTCGCCTACTCGAGAACCGGAGTACCGAGGAACTGGGAAGAACTTCAGATGGATGGTGAAGAGCACAGAAGAGAAAGAGAGGAGAAGAAAGCTGAGAAGAGGAGAGGAGAGGAGAGGCAGAAATGGATGAAACCCTTTTCATTTCCATGAAAAACAACAGCAAGAACCAAAATGCAAAGCCACCCAGAAATCATAAAGACAAACAAACCAGGAACTGTCCAGGAACTCAAAGCAGGATTTGGAAGCATACAAAAGAGACTTTCAATTAATTACAGAATTAATTACAATCAAGAACCAAAAGCATCCAGGAACCCAAAACCTCCAGGAGCCCAAGACCACTTACAAAAAATCTCCATAAACCAGAGAATCCAAAATAAAAAGTGACCTGGAATCAGAATCATAGAAAACAGAAATTACAAAAGAACCAGAAACTCAAAGCCCAAACCATAAGAATTGGTAGTTAGTAGTAATAATGATGTAATTTAAAAGATTAATTTGGCAAAATGGCAACATTTAAAAACGTTATAGGTATAATTAATGCCTATAAAAAAGCAATGTAATGTAATGTAAAGAAAGTAATATTAATAATAATAATGCATAATTCTGAAAATATATAAAATAAATAT
>JAYJMA010152118.1:0-14300 GCA_036873895.1 Parotocinclus cabessadecuia | reverse complement strand
CATTTATATTCCACCTATCATATATTCCCACATATATTTTCGAATACTTTACAATACATTTACAGCATTTAGCAGACTCTCTTATCCAGAGCTAACAATTCATACATTCTTATAATCCAAGCAATTGTGGGTTAAGGGTCTTGCTCAAGGACCCAACTGTAGCAGCTTGGCGGAGGTGGAATTTGAACCCTGGAACATCAGGTTTAGAGTCAAGTACCTTAACCACTAGGCTGCCACAACCCCATAATTACCTCGATTATATATTTATATTTTTATTTTACAGTGGTTTACAATACGTCAGTAATATATTCACATGTATATTTTCCATACCTCCAAGTATATTCTGTAAACACTGTATCTGATGCTAAACTGCATTTTATTGCATTTTACTTGTACCCGTGTAATGACAATAAAGTTGAATCTAATCTACCAATACAGTCATTACACAGTCTACACAATAATGTTTGCCCTTTTTGGCCATTTTTTATTTTCATTTCTGAGCCAGGTGGACTTTGAAACTCCACCCTACACCTACTTTAAATAAGTCTCTCCCAGTTCTGAAAGCAGAGGACAGAAGAACAGTCAAGCTCAAAATGGAACTGGGTAAGCACCTGACTGAAATCGGCATTTACCATTAACATATCAATTTACCATTTACCAGGATATAATACTAAATACTTTGTAATGCCCTTCTTTTAAACAGCGGCAGCAGCAGTTGGAGCAGGTAGGTGACCTGTATAAAATCTATAAGTATGGACACTGATCATGGTTTGGGATTTCTGTGTGAATGAAGCTTTTCATTCCAGAAATAGACAGAACTGTGATGTCACGGTACAAGCAAACCATACTGCTCACAAAGAAATAGGAAATCCCCATATTTAATCATATCAGACTAAGGCACCGTATTTGGTCTATGTGTCTGTGTTATAACCCGAAAACAGCCAGCAGGTCAAATCAAGGAAACTAGAAGCTGTAAACACGTCATTTATATTTAATCAAATTAGAGGAGTATATAAATGTTATTAATTAAGGGGCAAACAAACCAAAATATAAGCAAATCAGCCACCGCTTTAGTGACTGGATTACAGAACAATCCAAACCTATTTCAGTGCCATGGTGACAGCAAAACTGTTGAGTTTCAGTTAACATCGATTCCTTCATAACACTTTTCTCCGGGCTCACCAGTACAGTATTTTATTTCAGATACACGACGGTGAAAAAGTCTTAGGCCATTATTAGAATTATTGTAATTTAATATATTACACAATGTTATAATGACCATAGATCCATATCACCATAGTCCTCTTTTAAAATGATTGTCATTCCAGTTTTTATGAGCTTTGTATTTTATCCTTTTCACTCTGTTCCCCTTCTGAAAAAGTGGTGTGCTACTCTTCCAGAAAGACCATTCCTGATTATGCTTCTTTACATTGCAGACTGGTCAACTTGGACTGTTCTGGCTGTGCTCTAATAAAGTGATTAAGAAACAATATTACATGATATATTGCTAAAACAAAAGCATAAAATGACATATAATGGAACAATATAAATCTGCTCAGGTTAGATTTTATGATCAAGGCAGAATAAACATAAAAGAGATAAGATAACAGAATACAATACATAATATAACGTCCATTTGGGCGGTGTACTTATATTTGTATATATATGTACAATATTTGCAAAAACAATAAAGTTTATCCGTTTGAACATTAAATATCTTGTCCTTGTAGCGTATTCATTTGAATATGAGTTGAAAAGGATTTGAAAATCGTTGTATTCTGTTTTAATGTATGTATTACACGACGTCCCAACGTTGGAATTTTATCATTAAACACAAAGTAGAGAATCAAGCACAAAGTTATGGGTGAAGAACAAGAGTCAGTGCACAGGGTGTGTTAGTGTACAGTGTTCCAGCTCACTAGGAACCACCTTAATGGCTCAGTGTACACACATTTGCGTACACATGGCATTATTTGGTTACATTGTACTTTGTTTAAATTTCATTTGCTAAGCTGTTCTTAATCATAATGAGCTTCCAAACAAAAACTAACTGGCTAACTGGACCAAAATCACATTTTAATCTCTGGCCATCTTTTCTTGAAGTCGGCGCAGTGGCTTTGGTACCTGTTGTTCTTCCGGCGGTAGGTTTCACCTCAGCTGGCATCGCCGCAGGATCCATTGCCTCATGGATGATGTCAACATCGGCCGTACTTAACGGGGGTGGTGTAGCTGCAGGAACAGTCGTGGCTGTCTTGCAGTCTGTCGGTGAGACACACACTCAGAAATGCTACAATACAATTAACAAAATGTTTGCGTTGGTCAGCATGAACTTGTTGTTATCCAGGGGCGGCTGGACTTTCTGGAGCTGGCACGGTTGTGACGGCGGCCGCGGGAGCCGCGGCTGGTGTGGCAGTTGAATATTTGATGAGCTGAAGTCTGGTTTTGTGCTCCTTCTTGCTGGAATATAATTACCTATCAGTCTCAGAGCGAGAGCCGCAAAAGAAAACCAATAAAGGAAATCTGCCTTGCATAAAGTAAAACGTGTGCACGCTCACTTTGCAGTGCATTTTTATTTTGTTTTATTTTGAATATTATTGCCCTGCTCTGTAGCCCCTTCTGGGAATTCACAGAGCTCATGTAAGCATTAAACCCTGAACCCTAAACAAGATGACAGCCCCACTGCATGGGACGATCACAGTCTTGTCCATCCATCCAACCATCATCTTCCACTTAATCCACACGGGTCACGTGCCAGCAGGGGCCCACCCAACAACTCTGGGTGCAAGGGCAAGAACAACCCTAGATGGGGCGCCAATCAATCATAGGGCACCCACACACAAACAGTCATGCACACGGTCACACACCAAGGGCCACTTTAAGAGACACCAATTAACCTAACACACATGTCTTTGGACTGTGGAAGGAAACCTGAATACCCAGAGTAAACCCATGCAGTCACAGGGAGGATATGCAGACTCCACTCCAGGCCGCTCCACCCTGGGATTGAGCACAGGACCTTCTTGTCATATGATTATGATTATGATTATTATTAGTATTATATAAAAGGACAGCACACTTACATATACACCCTGTGTCTGAACCCTTTGGGATCGTATCCAGGCCCCAAACCCCAAACAGATATACAGGGTGAGTCAAAGGTCACGGGACACGTCGCATACTGCGTCGTGGATTTTTCCCAAAACCATTGTCGAGGTTCCTTTGTCGGTAGCAATCTTCGGACGATTACTATTTGTCTTGTTGTCCACGGTCTCTCTGAATTTGGTTATGAGGGATATAACAGTGCTGTGTGAAATTGGTGATATTTCCGGGTGTCGCAACTGGATATTTACTTGTGTAAAAACTTGTGGCAAGTATAATACTATATTACACTCGCTACGGGGTCTGGATCCGATCTCAAAGAGCTCAGACACACTGTGCAGATGTAAGTGTGCTGCACTCTATAGTATACAGTGAGCAACCTGCGCCGCTCTGCTGTGACTCTAGATGGCGGTATTAACACGCTCCTCTCAAATGGATTCTAGAAGAAGAAGAAATACAGCAAGGAACGTTGTGTGTTTGTTATTTCGTTATGTAGAAAGAGGCCATGGATCACTATAAAAACACTCTAAAAAAAGATTGTGAAGAAATTCTTGGCCGATTCCAAGCAACTGGGTCTGTAAGGTTTGAGGAGTTTTCAGCCATCTGGCGAGAAACGAAATTCTCATGTGTGTTTAAGTAAGTACGTCTGTTTTCCCCACCCATTTTACCGCAATTCCGTAGCTTACATTGTTTACAAAACACTGATCAGAACAGAAGGCTGTTTCAAAATTATTAATTGTTCATTCATTTGCTTGAAGTTTGTAATCAAATACCGTTTAGCTACTCGTTGTTCCCAATACTGGGTAACATGTAAAACATGAGCGATTAGGCTGATATGTGTAAGCTGAATTAAATAGCCATTAATTACTTCTTTTTTTTTTACATTTATTGACTTGCAACTGATGCAGTCTTACAATCCAAGCAAAAGTGAAGTAAGATTCTTCGTCAGGGAGCCAACAGTAATAGCCCTGCACAAGTGGGACTTAAACCCAATTCCTTCACCTCTGCTGTCCTAGAAATGGCAATGAGCAGGCTCCCTGATCCAGAGAAGATCCAAATGAGTGGTTATGGGCCGAGTTGACAGGGTAGATCAGGCTGTTAAAACATGAACAAATAAACATTTAGCCATGACTGTGACTGGCTGAGTATTTAAACAGTGAGAGCTTGTGTTGCCAGATTTTTAATTCTTTAAACTCTTGCTCTCTTGATCTTTGCAGTGATATCACGGTGTCCATTGAGGCACGGGCCTTCACCCGACTGGCTCTCTCCACAGCATATCCATACCTCTTCCCTCCATACTCCTTCCAGATCCGTGTAGGAGGCCTCTACCTTCTGTATGGGCTTTACAACAATCAGCTCATCAAGCCCAAAGAGAAGGTAGTACCAGTAGAGGTGTTATTTCAGTTTGATAGATACGTGGTGAAACAGAGATGATGGCTTTGTTCAAAAATGTCCACAGCCACTGTTAGGGCAGCAACAAAGACATTTTTAAAAATGAGTGTCTGAATCTCTCGACTGTGTTATAGCTGGATCTTTTAGAAGCCACTTTGGAGACACCAATTAACCTAACACGCATGTCTTTTGACTGTGGGAGGAAACCGGAGTACCCGGAGTAAACCCACACAGACACGGGGAGAACATGCAGACTCCACACAGAAAGGACCCAGCCACCATGCTGCCCCAAGTGTCAATACCCCTTTATAATAATGTGATGGTGATGCTGATTCGATTGAGTCAGTGCACGTCTCCCTTTAGTGGATATATAATGAATTGGTAATCATCCTGATTTGTTGACATTTAAACATAAATACCTCGTTAATCTGTGATATTTGCACAGTCATTTAAATAAGTGACAGATTTGGTATTAACTCTCTATTAAATTGAATTAAAATCACAAAATTGAAAGCGGACCATAGATCTCGTTTAGATAGAACAGATGTTGCAGTTCCCAAGTCTGAATGATAGAGGGCACCGTTATCAAATCCCTGCAGTCCCCTAAGCTTTCGTTTCCATTGGGAATCGTTTGTGCCACACTAACAAAAACTGTATCTTATTTTAGCTTAATTTGTGCTTAATGAATAAAAGATTATTGTAAAAAAATATGACCGAAGAGGTAACGTTGAAACAATTGTGTGTGTTAATCAGATTTGATAATTACTCTGCAAATGTAATGGTGGATGGGAAACCTGTGAACCTGGGATTATGGGATACGGCGGGCCAGGAGGACTACGACCGACTCCGACCGCTCTCCTACCCTCAGACGGTAACTGCTCATTTACTATGTTTGAATTTCTGCAGTACTGCATTTGTACTATCTGTTGCGAGTTAGAGATTTTGGCGACCTCTCTGGTGGAAACGTGTTACTACAAATTAAAAAAGAACTATGTTTGGTTTTGTGATGTTTTCATTTTTATCACATGAAAATTTGCCACTGTTTCTTTATATAGATTAGAGTATTTGATTTAGTTTGTTTCCTAACAAATATTTGGGTATTTAGCTGCATCAGTAACAAGTTCAGAGACTTTATAAATACACCGGTTCATCCCGAAACACTCACGGAGCTTTCCACGTTTCTTCTGAGAGAAATATGTTTCAGATGTGTGATGTGTCAAATTATTTTATATAGATTTGTGGTTGTGCTCTTGTTCTCTAAACACGACGTTGAATAGGGCAGGGGTCCCAGAACCTTTGCATACATCTGTAGATTTGGTAAATGTCATCTTAGCAGATCTGTAATTCTATACGAAGAAAAACTGCTTAATCGAATGTTTTTTTTTACAGGATGTGTTTCTGATCTGCTTCTCATTGGTGAGCCCGGCCTCGTTTGAAAATGTCCGAGCGAAGGTTAGTTAAATTATTAAATTATTCTACATTTCTACACGTTGCTTACCTCAAATTGGCTGGGAGGTGTCTGTTATTTGTTATTTTTTTTAAACATATAGCAGTCATACAATCCGTACACCATCTTCTGTCAATCATAAATAATTTGAATCATTTCGCTAAATTAAAATTGAAGGATTTATTTTATAGGCGTGAAGTTCAGACTGGGGTGCTCCCCCAGTGGCGTCCAGGAGAATTGCGGGGGGTAAAAACAATTATTATTGATTTTAGACATCAAGACAAGACAGATTTATTTCTATAGAGCTGTTTCGAACGGATCATTATCTTAAAGCAATTGATTTAACTAATTCAGCAAGCTCAGGGTTAACGTGGCAAGGAAAAGCACCTAACGAAAATGTTATAAGATAGAGACACTGAGTGGATTGAGACTCAACAAGGGAGGGATCTGATGTAAAATTGGTCAAAAAATAATATATATATGTTATATGAATATAAATGAATATAAATCAACGTGTTGTGTTTTTTTTATGTGCAGTGGTATCCTGAAGTTCGTCACCATTGCCCCAATACCCCCATCATCCTGGTTGGAACAAAGTTGGATCTGCGAGATGATAAGGACACCATCGAGAGGCTGAGGGACAAGAAGCTGTCGCCCATCACCTACACTCAGGGTCTGGCCATGGCCAGAGAGATCGGTAAGAGCTAACCACTTTCATTTAACATGGCGAGTTCATTTAACGAGCACAGAATCGATACCTGGTACAGAGCGGAGTGCCGGGGAATTAAATTAAATTAAATTAAATTAAATGTATCATTCAGGAATTACCCAGATAAGGCTCTAAATCTAGAACACAAATGCTAAAAATATAACATGCCAAATTAAAACTACAAACTTCTAAATTTAATTTACTGAAATGAAATAAAACTAATAATAAAAAGTTATGATAAAAAATAATAAGTGACATTAATTTCAGCTATTAACGAAGATGCTCGTTGAGTAATCCCAGAAGCTGTACTTCTCCAGATAAGGGTCTGAATCAAGACCTAAAAGTACAAAATACTAAACCTAAAATAAAACATAAAAACAAAAATACCAAGGATGATGGGTCACTTTTTGAATTTTGGTTCTCACAAAACTTGTATATTCAGGGAGTTTTTCCTTTCCACTGTCGTGTAATGTTATATAATGTTTATACTAAACTAACATTAGAATTGTTAACTTGGTGTCGGATGGTTTGCCGGTGAAATCGTAGCTACCTAACACATTTTAATAGCTGGTTAGCTTAGCTAACGTTGAATAATCTAACATGTTTTATGTTCACTGTGAAGAAATGGTAGCGATGTCCTTACATTTTATGTATAGTTTGTTGGCCGGGGGCGCTATCGTGTTTCTTTTACAAATCAGCCTTCCATAGCGGAACAACTCGGGTGGATTCCTGGTCTCTGATTGGCCATTCTGTTCTTCAGGTGCAGTAAAGTATCTGGAATGTTCCGCTCTGACCCAGAGGGGCCTGAAGACGGTGTTTGACGAGGCGATTCGCGCCGTGCTCTGCCCCCCGCCCGTCAAGAAGAGGGGCAAGAAGTGTACGGTGTTCTGAGAAGCCCCGGACGCACACTCGCACACTCACACTCACACACTCATCCAGCCGAGTGAAATGTCACACATTTTTATCGGGGTAGCAAAGGCACGACACAGCAGTGCCACAATACCCCCTCCCCCAGTCCCCCCAAACCTTTCTTTAAAATTGAATCTCCCTAATTAGAGGATTAGGCTCCCTAGATAGTGTTTCGTATTCGAACAAACCCCTTTCCTGTACAGTTTGGTACGAACAACATCATATACAATCTCTGATATAAACTTTGATCAGAATAATTGACAGGTGTGCCTGGGCTGGGTGGGCGGAGCTTAGGTTACAATTCACTAGTCAATCACATCACAGTTGTTGACCCAGCATCGGCTAGCATTTTAGCAAACTAAGCGACTCGTTCTCATTACTGCAACGTTACCAATATTTTACTTCACGTTAGTACTTAGCTAACGATTAGCACTAGGGAGGTTGGTTAGCTTGCTAACATCTTGCTATCATCTTACATAGCCGATCTATTACAATCCATCGTTTAAAAATGTTTGGGTAGAATCATAGCAATGGACGGATACTGCAGTCATGTCATACGATCAAGCCTGCGATCTGACTAGCTGATCAGATTCAACATAAGCCCCGCCACCTGCTGGCTAACAATGGGCATGTGTGAATGTCGGAAATCTGTAAATAGAAATGAGTTCAGTATCTGTTTCTCTTTTTCCGTGTTTGTGTAGCTACTGTACGCGATGGAGTTTTTACAGCACAAGCTAACACGCTAACAAAGTTCTGAAGCCGAGCGTCGGAGCCGCGTGAAACATACCTCAATGTGCCGATGAAGCTAACCAAGTAACGAAAGCTTACGTAGCTAAACACAGACGTTATAGAAATAACAAACAAACTGGCTAAGTTTTACCTACAGAATAAACGATCTGCTCTTAGCAAGCATTGTTAGCTAGCTGGCTTACACAGTAATTTACTTAATTACAGAAAGCTTTAGCTTTGCCAAAGTCTTATTTGTAGACTAGGCCACGTAGCTTGAGTTAACCTTCCTGAAAGTTTCATAGCCTAAAATAATTTAGTTTCACAGGGAGATCATTTACCCCATCTTAATTAGCTAGCTAGCTAGCTAATTAACCTGGACTACTGATATCAATTGCCCAATGGTGATTCATGCTAGCTCGCTAGCTAGCAGACCTAGCTACTAATTTCCGCTACATGGTCTGTACTGTATGATGACTTTACTACTGATTTTTACAATTTTTTTCAATATAATATTTGACCTGTTTGTGTGTTAGCACGTGCTCTAGTAAACTAGGCTCATGGTTGTTTTTGGTGAGGGATTAGCTAGCATCTGTACTACTGCTAATAAATAAAAGGAATTTGGTGTATTCATAACTTTACTTGTATATAATATTTTACAGTTTACCTCACGTTAGCCAGCGCTTATATCTAGAGCTAGTGTGTCATGTTATTATAAGAACCTGGTTAGCGCTTTTTACTTATCGTTACTAGGATTACTAGTGTTAGCTATAAGCTTCCGTTATTTGCTAGCTCCGTTAGCCTCGGATGCTACACATCTCTCGGCTGATTGGTTATACCGGCTGTAACATCATGTACATTTTATTTTTGACTAACTGTTCCTTTTTACATTGCAGTATTGTTCGCATATTTAACAAAAAAAAACTTTGTTTTGTTTTTTTCCCTCCCTAATTTTTGGCAGTGTACTAGCTGAAACGTGCCATTGTGGATTGTTTTCTGTGCGGCTAGCATGCCAAATTTTTAACTTTAGACTGAACATGCATCTAACTTCATACCATTTATTTGCCTTCTGGTCGTTTTGAGAGCAAGGTGTTTGTATGAGTGCGGGTCTGTTGTTACACGTAAAATATACTGTGTGTTTCTGTGTCGCGACATGACAGTGGTTGGCGTTTTACGGCTAATGTGAATTAAAATGACCTTCTGCATTTCGATTGTTACTAAAATAATGTATGAGTTTAAAATGGATGCATTAATAAAAGCAAGTACTTGGATGTAGTACTCAGATGTGTCTGATCTTTCTCTTTAAATATTACTTTTGAGTTGATAATAGTTTATAAAACATTAGCAAGGCTGATCTTGAGATAGAGCTAGAGCGAGATCATGATCATGGTATGTGCATCACCTTGTACCCTATTTCCAGACTGTTTTATTTCTATAACGCTATTTACAATGGAGCAATGCCCCAAAAACAGCTTTACATATACAGCTTATAATGCCAATCCCAAACCTTGGAAGGATCAAGACTCAAAAAAGAAACCTGACCTGCCTGGGAGGCTCAGATGTTAATTGTAAGGATTAACTTTATGGTAATAGTAATACTAAATAAATAATAACAGATATACTGCTCACAATATTGTACACATTTTTTTTGCGAGCAGTACACATTGAGTACGCCTTGGGAAAGTTCCCCTGCCAACCTAAGGATGGAGAGAGTTCCTGCCCTCTGATGAGGCTTGGGCATGCTGGGAATGGTTACTGATTATGGAAAGCAGTAGAATGATGCTGAAGTGGAGGAACAGCTCATAGAGAAAAGAGGAAATGTAGTTAGTAATTAGAGTCTATTAATAATCACTGATAAAATGTGCAGCATAAAACAAGTGACGTCATGCATATTGCTCCAAATGTGATTTATGTACCACTTCCAGAGTGGAAATGTCGAGATCGAATCAGCCTCACGTCTGTCATATGTGCCGATTCATCGACATGGAGAAATCAGAAAGAGTTTAACCATTCCCTTTCTATTATGCAAGCATCATCATGCAACCAGGGAACACAGTAGAGTACTGCTGTCCTAGGGAATTGCCAATAAGAGCAAAGATCTGTTACAACCTCGGGTAATGTGAATTACCAGCGATTTCCACCAAACCAGGAAACTATTTAGTGCATGAAGACAGATGTGCACCGTTTCCAAAAAAAAAAAAAAAAAAGCTAATCTTACACTCTAATTCCAGGTTTCTGATTTTAAATGGAGAAAGGGGTCATCATACATTCCAAGAGACTTGGGATTAAATAATAATTCACTATGTATATTTAGTCCATACTGAGGTGAAATTATATGTGCATATAAATACCACAACTGCAAAACCATTACTCTTTATGTTATGTCCTCAGTCATCATTCCCAATATTTTGGGAATTAAGGCAGCTCTTGTGGTTCAGAGCTATGAGCCAGTTGCTGGGACTCTGGCTTTTAAAAGAAACTCAGATAGGGCTCCTGCAAAGTCAGAATTATTCACGATTCTGTTTTGTTCAATTCTTTTTCTTCTGAGAGAGATCTGGGTTGCAGACGGTGCAACGACTGAGCACTAAAAGATTCCTGAATGTTATTTCAGCGCTAGTGTTAGTAAATATAAAATGATGTACGAACATGCTCTGTACTGTTCTGTCTCTAAAGCTACAGCCTCCCCCTCTGAAGGTACGCTCATACTATAGTTCAGTCAGTGGAGGTAAGTGCAACTAAAGCTGGTTTGTTAACCGGCAATTTAAAACTACAAGAAGAGGTTTTCATTTCAGTGAAAACTAATTCTGTGATTTTTTTTAAATTAAATGATCATTTTCCCCCATATTTATTTAAAATGATTGAGATCTACTGTCGTACTGACCGAAACTTCATCTGTTATTTGTGTACAATGGATCAGCACAAAGGACACCAAACAGTTCCAGTTAAAATAGAAAGAACTGAGAAAGAGGTGAGAACTGGAACTCTAATCTATTATTAATGAAATCATACACATATTTTTAATCTCATTTCTTTAGTAAATTTGACATTGTGAGTTTTCATTTGTAAGGAAGGGTTTCATAACACACACGACAATGTGAAAGCTCTGTAGTACAGGAGTACTATCTGAATATCTGAATAAATATCAATTATGATCAAAACATAAAGGTATAATATGGTTTATTATTCCATTTTTACTTTGAAATAATAAATAATTCACTTCCTAGTTAAGTTGCTCAAATCTTAACTTCAACTCTTATGTAAGACCTAAGATACTGTGGTCATATTCAAGTTTCCACATTTAAATTAGTCAGAAGACCGTGGTCATTAGTCAACCACGTCCATTTTACTACTGGCTCAAAAACTAACATGAGATGCAGCCTAGGATTAACAAAGGAATGTATTAAACAAATCATAACTGAAAGAGAGAAGAGAGAGAATCAGATCAGAGGGAGTGGCAGACAGGGTGGATGTAGATCCTAAAATCACGCTTAGATACAGGTCACAGGAAAAGGTGTTACTCGTGTAGATGACCAGCAGGTCAGGTGAAGGTGTCAGAAGCAGGCCAGGCCATTATGGAGAGTAGATGGATTGTTCAGGTCTGATCATTAGGAGCACAAAGTTGCACCGCTAAATAGGTACCCGTGCATGTCGGAAAAGTGCATGTCTCCAGCAGAGTAACACCGTCTGTGCTGCCGGGACCTAGAAATGTAAAATATTACATTTAAAAGCTATTTTTTTGATCATTTGGCATTCGTATAGGTTGCCAGAAATCACATATTTCAACAAATAGAAATCCAAATATTAAAATTTAAAATCTAATCATTTATTGTAATCTATCTCAATTCTAAGTCAAACTAAGTCGAGTTTTTGTGATTATTAGAGTTCTCTGGGTACAGCTCCTGCTTGTTCGGCTTTTGGGTTGCACTGTTTCCAAAGTTTGCTGAAAAGTTTGCATGACCTGTGACCATGATTAATCAAACAAATTCACATTATTTCTGAACATTTCAAAACATTACAAATGTAGTTTTGCTGTATGTAAAATGTGGATTCTGTATTTATAATTGTAACAATGTGTGGTTTTGAGAAAATCTAGAATAAAATTTAGGCCAGTTGCTGAAAACAGCAGTTCCTGAGAGTCTTGGTTCAAACCCTGAACTTTGCACTCAAAATAAACTCACTTTGGGTTTCAGTAATCTCAAATAATTTATAAATCATTTTTATGAAATTCTATTTCTCCTGAGAAACGTCTATGTTTAAGTTAATATGTAAATAAAACATAACTGAGAATCATTATGAAGTCTACTGTGTTATGAAAGAGCACCCACAAAGAACTAGAAATAATCATTTATATTACACAATTGAGTTACTTTTACTTTTGAGTTACTTTGATGTCCAGTGTGTTCAGTCTAGTCTGATTTTCTCTTTAAAGCAACACCCACTACACACACACACACACACACACACACACACACACACACACACACAGTGTGAGTTTATTGTGTATTGTTATCAATCTTTTATCACTTTTATTTTGCTGTCATCTTAGTTTGAGTTTTTTATTAACTTCATTGTTTATTTGTTTAGTAATTATGATTTTAAGTGTTTGTTTTTCATTTGTCATTTCATTTTGTTATCGTTTCATGTCTATTTTAGGTGTCTGGTCTAGTAGGTTTTTTATTGTTCTGGTTTCTGTGTTTATCTTTTTGTATTTTTAAACATGTCTTCTTTGTTTCTGTACTACTTATTCTTTGCTTCTTTATGCAAATGTTGTTTTATATTTACATTTTATGTCTTTCTTTAGTTCTTGATTATTTTAATGGCTGAAATTCAAACTTTTATGTTTTTGGATTTGTTTACTTATTTTGACTCATCTCTCTTCATTTCTTAGATTTAGTTTTTTAAATTAGATTTAATTAGAATTTTTTTTCGATTTTAATTTGTTTGGTTAAAATGCCTTTCTTTTATTTTTTTTTATCCCTTTTTGCTTTTTTCTACTTGTTTTAAGTATATATTTTTTATTTCTTTGTGTTAATCTTTCATCAGTGCTCTAAAAGTAAACTCAGTTTGGGTTCCTTCAATCTGAAATGTATTCTTGAATCTTTTTTGTCCTATTCTATTACTCCTGGGAAACGTCTGTGTTTAAGTTAATATGTAAATTAAATATAAATCAGAATCACTATCATGTCTCTTGAGGTATGAAAGTGCAACTACGGAGCACTAGAAATGTTCCTATGTGTTATAAACATTTGCTGTTAGTAAATATACAATTATTTCATAACTAAGTAATTGTGGATGACCTGAGAACCAAAACATCAGGCTCTGGTTCTCTCTTTAAAAGCCACACCCACTGGCTCTGATACACAATAACACACACACAGACAACCAGGAAGTTCATATTGGAGAAAACAAAACTCAGTGTCTCTTTTGTCTTTCTCAGTGTGTGAGACCAGCAAAATGGCAGAGGCTGGTATTTCAGAAGATCTGTTTTTAGTAGATAATTTCAGCTGTCCAGTCTGTCTGGATCTCCTAAATGATCCTGTAACTACTCCCTGTGGTCACAGTTTCTGTAAGGAATGTATTAATGGCTTCTGGGATCAGGAGAATCAGCGAGGGATTTATAGTTGTCCTCAGTGTAGGAAGACATTCACTCCAAGACCTGATCTGCACAAAGCAACCATGCTGGCTGAAGTGGTGGAGAAACTAAAGAAGACTAAACTCCAAGCTGCTTCTCCTGCTCACTGTTACGATGGACCTGAAGATGTGAAGTGTGATTTCTGCACAGGAAGAAAACTCAAAGCCACCAAGTCCTGTCTGATGTGTCTGGCCTCATTTTGTGAAACTCATCTGAAATCTCATTATGAAGTTCCTGGTTTGAAAAATCATACGTTAGTGGAAGCCTGTGCAGATCTTCAAGAGAAAATCTGCTCTCAGCATGATAAAGTGATTGAGATCTACTGTCGTACTGACCGAAACTTCATCTGTTATTTGTGTACAATGGATCAGCACAAAGGACACCAA
>JAYJMA010152099.1:0-14302 GCA_036873895.1 Parotocinclus cabessadecuia | reverse complement strand
GTACATAGACCACACCTCCTTCACTATGATTAACAGGTCCACAGGCCACACCTCCTTTACTGTGATTAACAGGTACAGAGGCCACACCTCCTTGTTCCACCTCCACCTCCAAACGAAATAATGTTGCTTTAAGATCTTAGTGTATTTTTCTTCAGTAATGTTGTCATAAAAGAACGGAAAATGACCTTTGCCTAGGTCTCACTGCGACTCACAATGATGTGCTGCATCGTACCAAAATACAAAAACTAGAGACTAAAGTACGTTTATATAAGGACCCTCGATGCTGAAAAGCAGCACTGACGTTACCTGCAGCCGTCCCATGTGACTCAGGTAAGGGCTCTTATCTGGCCTGTAAACCCACACAATCACACAACGCATCTTACACACTTACTCACACACTCATTGCACACCCCTCATTACATGTGTGTGATGAGATAGGACACAATAGTGCCTAAAACACTAATATTAACAGTTAATGTTTACACACACTAAATGATTAATACAATTATGCTTGTGTGTGTGTGTGCGTGTGTGTGTGTGTGTACCTGCATGTGAGCACTGGTGTGTTAAATGACACTGCTATACTTCTAATTCATTAAGTACCATTAGTACTTTCAGGGGACACTGAACGTCATGCGTGGGAGATCAGAAAGCGAACACACTGCACACGAACAAATAAAAAAAACCTGAGTGCAACTGGCCTGGAGATGATTAAGCAGGCGTCAGATTTTGCAAACAACGCACACGCAGTGACACAACATGGAGAAAGCATGCTGACAAAATACACAACATAGCCCATGCATAAAAAATGACAAGCCAGAAAGTGCAGCTTCTATTCTTAGATCAAACCCAAGCATTTTTTCATTCCCATTCTCAATTACAACTGTGGGTGTCATGGGCGTCTCCTGAGATGACAAAAAACACAACTGCTGTGATCAACAATACGATACAATTACACAAACTGAGGATTTATTCTGATACAAAGTAATACAAAGGTAATAATTTAGGACACAAACCTCGGCAACACCTAACTTACACAAAACACTTGCATTAAATTACAGTTGGGCAATATAATTAACAAAAAGCTTATATTATAATGAAGCATTTAATATCTCATGTAATTCACTTAATCAAAAGCAAAACACAAAAACAAAATCTTCAGTCCATTGGACTGCGCCACATTGCCTGACCCAAAAAACAAATTCAAAATTCAGAATGTGGCTTCTGCTAAATGTATATTTTATGGGTGTTATCAGATTCCCATCGTAAAATACCGTAATACCGTAAAATAAATTCACCTGTAGTTAAAATTACTTTGAGGATAATTTTTCAAATGACATTGTAAATGTTATTGAAATTGCAATATAAAACAAAACAAAATCACATGTCAACATATACCTTAGCTATTTATGGCCCCAAATTGTTCATTTTTATATTTTGTGACAATCAGCATCTAAACACTCAGGCAGTTTGTGTTTTTGTAGTTTATTTAATGTTGCTTCGACTATTGCGATAGCTTTCACAACAGGAACAAGGTTACTTTGATACTAGGACACATCTATACCAGGCCAATTTAGAGGAGCCAATTAACCGAACACTTCTTTTTGTATTGTGTCAGGAAATTCAGACTCCAAGACAGACACGGGCAGGACATACAAGGGCTGATGTTGATTAAACCAGGGCTGTTTTCAGCTGTTTATAGTTTCTGTTTTACTACACTATGAAAAATGTAACTGCATGAATTTCTATGCAAGCATGAATGTATTTGCTCAACGACCAACCTACTGTAAAATGCTGTTACACAACTAAACAACACTGACAAATACACTGTGATCGTTTTTACTGTAACAGTATAAGTGCATCATATTTAAGGTAAAAAAAATGTGCTGCATGAATATACTGCATGAAAGTAATCATTACTAATTTGTTTCTAATAATGCATAATACACACACATACATACATACACACACACACATACACACACAAATACATACTCACTGAGCCACCGTGCTGCCACTAAAGAAGCAGTTTATTATGATTTGAGCTTTGTGACATAGCATGTTATCCTACTGGAAGTATTCATCAGAAGATGGTACACTATGGTCATGAAGGGATTTACACGATCAGCAACAATACTAGGCTGTTATTTTTCAAAAGTGTACCAAGAAAATATCCCTATTCTGTTCATTCTAAAGCATAAGAAATGAATGTTGAAACTAGTATGAAAATCTGTTGCACATGCATTTCTATTGCTCAAACATATCACACCAAACTGACCAAATTCAGATGTGGTTCTTGTCTTAATACACTGACCTATAAAGGTCTGGTAAATGGTTGTAGCCATTTCAGTTTCTTGCTTAAATTCAGTTCAGTTTCTGCTTAAATATCTCACTCATAGCCTCACTCTGGTTCAATTAGTTGCCTGGTACTTTCACACATCATTTGGTTTTCTGGCGTGTTCTTTTTCTATGTCTGGTGTATTCTGTGTTTCGTGTTTCGTTTCAGTGTGTGTGTGTTAGCCCTTGTCTCCTTGTTGTAGTATACTGTAGCCAGTATACTTTGTCTTTTTGTAGCATAGTGTTAGAAGTAGTCCGTCGGGTGATCCATGTGTTTAAGCATATTGTCTGTAGCACTGTCAGGTTGTGCTAGCAGTCTGTATGTTGTAGCACTATCTATACTAGCTTGATCTGTATGTATTAGCATTGTCTATTTGTCCTAGCACTGTCCGTATGTATTAGCATTGTCTATTTATCCTAGCACTGTTTGTATGTATTAGCATTGCCTCTTTAGTTTAGCATGTTGTTGACAGTCTGACCTGCAAATCCAGTTCTGTAATGGTATCCAGTTCGATACCATTTCTACTTTGCCTGTTTAAAAAATTGCTGTGCCCAAAAGTTTTGGCATGCATTTTAACAAAGTAGCGTTTAGTGTATGGTCTTAAAATGTAATTGGCTTGTTAATGATTCATTACAATAGCACATGGGTCTTATATTTTTGCTTTAATCCATCAGGGGGATAACTTTTTCATTTAGGCCAAAATCAACGAAATATGTATTATATACTTAAGGATTTAGCTAAAATGTACGATAAATCTATCCTGCAACAAACAGGCTTGACAGTACAACAAATGTCAGGTTTGAGGTGATGTCACCTCAGTAGTATAGTCTAACTATTTGTAAACTATAAAAATAGAACTTATAACTTTAAATTGTCTGTACATGCAAACAAAATCCATAAATGTTGTACACTTGACATTTTTTTGTTTAAACAAAAAAAGTCCAAATATAGAAATCTATTAAAATTTTGTTAGCATATATAATATTAGGGCTCTGTACCATTTTTTATGCCCGATACTGATACCAATACTGCAAACCTGAATATCTGGCAATACCGATATCAGACCGATACCCTGCCACCATCTCTTGAAACACCAGTGTTTCATACGTTGCACTCGGCTATTTAACTTTTATCATCCTTGAGCTTAAAATTACTCCACCCAGTTGACATGATGACCACACTGCTAGCTAACAGTTTTAACACAAGTTCCAGCTATTGCTCACGTGACACATGTCTGTTTACGCAGTGTTGTCCAAATTGTAGTAAAGCATATAGAATTTAGTAAAGTGATAGGAAAGCATTAAACCCTTTTATTGTCCATCCGTTCTCCGATTAAGTGATTTTGCCACATAACCGGCCCCGATACTGATACAGAATATTGTCTCGGTACAGCCCTAATATATACATATACTGTATATTTAAAAGGATTTAAAATAACATGTATTATAAAACTAGAGTTTAGCTAGCAGGAGATCAGATCTCACTATCCAGTCCTTATATTGTAAGGTCAGGTTTGTCTATACGACACACTGTTGGGATGAACGTAGAGAAAGAAGTTCATATAGAATATTTTTCAGACAGCAGCTTCAACTTGTGAAAATTTAAATCCAACTAAATATTTACTGAGATTGATTTTAGCAATTAGAATAAGCCCAGTGTAAGCGTACAAGATATCCAGTCAGGGAGATGAATCAGATCCATCTCAGTTCATTAGCAGCGACTCTGCTGCACGGATTATAGAGAGGGTCGTTAAAGCTGAAACCAAAACACAGCAGCAATTTCTTCAGCCTAATTGGAATCGGGGTTGATGCTGATGGGCTGCGCAAAGCACGAAAAATGTATGAATTTGTGGGATAAAACATTGACTTTACTTCGAAGTCAGCAGCCCTCGCCGAGAGGATCCACACTACAGTGAGAGCCCTTCCACCGTGAATCTGTAATGCAAATGCTGGAGTATTCTTGGCATGCTGCGAGCAATGGCGATCATCATGAGCCTCGGTTCTGCTTCCTGCAGGAGAAACATCACAACTTTTCCTCTCGCTAGCTGTCAATCAATGTCACTCCACCAGAGCTTCAGGTTACATAACTTTCAGGTTATTTAAGAAATGCTCTGTAGCATCCAGGGGCTTTTCAAGACTACATATTGTACTGGGGGCATACACAGAATTTTCCCATCAGGCATAGGGGCAAATGTGCATATAAATAAACCTGTTAAACACTATTAAGTGATTTAACACTACAATGGCGCTATGAGAAATAACGAACAAATGAACCCTAAATATCTTTTTATTCATTGCCATAATTTTAATACTGATACCTAGTTCAGATAATGCCTTTGCTTTAGTGGTCTAATATGTACCTTTGGTGGGGTATGGCATTATAAGAGCCTAAAACATATAGTCTTGCTAATTTTTTTTTAAATACACTTCTTACAAAAATTAGGGAATATTTCAAAATGAATATAAATCGAGAACTTCAGAAAAACATTCCATGATCTTGAAAGTGCACCTTATGCAATTTCCCTGCCTTTGCAATGCCTCTGCAACATGATGTGCCTGAATGTGAAGCCTGGAGAGGCGACGCCAGTGGCAACAGTGATTAGCAGACTGTGGAATTGCTTTTAAGAGACTGGAAACGTACAAAAAAGACTAGGGCAGGGTCGCCTATCTGTCACAACAGTAAGAGTAGGCCGCTACTTTACCTTATTGGCAGTAAGGAGCAGGTGCATCTATGCAACAGAGTTGCGGGGACAGTTGCTTGCTGCCACTGGATGACGGATATGCATCCAGACCATAAAAAATCGACTCCATTATATTGGACTGCATGCCCATTCTGTTATCTTCTGAACAGTGTAGAACCCGTAGCAGGTGAGCTGATGACCATCTTCATTGGACCAGTTATGAGTGGTCAACTGTCCTCTTCTCTGATGGGTCATGGTTATGTTTGCAGCCTGAAAATCATCGTGTTCTGATCTGGTGTGAAGGAGGAACATGGGAGAATCCATGTTTCATGTGAGACAGTGGTTTCAGTGGTGGTGGAATCATGGTTTAGGCCAGTATCAGCATTGGTGTACCGAGCTCCACGTTATCAGAAATGGACAGCTGACTGCTGTCAGATACCAAAATGAGGTCCTGAACCCCATAGTGATGCCCTATGCTGGAGCATTAGGGAGCAACTTTGAACATGATTTGGATGTACTTCGAAGACGACTGGTAACCCATCCAATGTCTCCCACAACACTTTTTGAGGTGGAAGTTACCCAGGAGCAAAAGTGGCAGAGGATCCTACAAGAACTGCTGATAATCTGATCCTGTTCATGCCTCATCACTGTCAGTGTGTTTTGGTAGTCTTGAGTAACCATACACCCTACTGAACAGTCACTGTGGAGGCACTCTTGTCCAGGTTAACATACTTCTGTTCACTCCATGAATATGACTATCCAATCTTGATAATTGAATTGCATATTGCATTGCATATCATTTGCATAATCAAATAACTTTCTTTGACTATTTGCTTTTCTGACGAAATTGTTTAAAGTAATAAAATCACATGCTTCTTTTTGAATCGCTTCATATTCATGTATTATTGTTGAAGAGGCATGCCTGTATATTGGGTTTATACTATCTGCATTTAAATACAAGTAAAACAAAATAAAAAGAAACAAAAAAAAGTTAAAAGTAAAAGAAACACTGCATTTTTTACTTGTTAAAAATGTAATGCTGGTAGTCATTTATTTATATACCGGAGTAGGTTCTGAGTCAATTTGAGCTGCTCCTTGAACCTCTTTCTGCTCTCTGTGGTGTTCAATTACTGTATTAGTGTTCTTCTTACTGGGCTGCAAGACATTGCATGTGTGTGTTGCAGGTCCTAAGCTTCTACCATTGCTGATTGTTCTTCTCCATTCTCATTCCAGCTCTTATTTCTCTCCAGGGGTGAGCTGAGGCTCATATCCAATAAAGAAGACGCATCACTGTCCGCCCCAAACCTAACGAGAGTCACATAAGAATGTAAAGGTAATGCAAAGAGCTACAGGCAGCAGATTTTTTTTTCCCAGAGGATCAGACATCTAAACCTCAGGTCCTTTTACTTGTCCCATCATTTATAACCAGGCTATTAAAATCCACCCCCCTAACAAGCAGCTATGGTTTGGTTCGAGACAGTAAGCACATTCAGCTGTAAACAGGCTGCAGTGTTTATTATGATCATAATTAATTCACATATGAGCAATGTTGATTAGGTAGATGTTACATGTGGAACTTATATCCACATGAATACCCTGACCTGGGGTTTCCCAGCAGTGCCTTTACTTAATTCCCAGACAATTCCATTCTATTAAGGTCCAGTTCACATGCTCATAACTCACTGGGTTAGCGTGGCTAGTACTCTGCACTTACTAAGTGAGTAATGACACACAATGTTTTGACACTTTCCTTTAGATAACTTCACCTTAGGGATAGGGTTTCTTTGTCGACCGAGACTAAATTTGGGCCCAATAGACTTTATGCTCTTTTGTAATAGAGAATCTTTTTATGGTTCTTTTTAAAATATATACCTCTGCCCCCATTAACTGGGAACAATGTAGTTCTTAGAGCACTCTGTATAGGGACTTTTTAGCACCTACTTCAAGGTAGGGTCTTTTCTCAGCATACAGGAGCCCTGAGTGACACAATTATGCAATTATTGGTTCAGGCATAGTGATGGAAGTGATTATTTGAGACGCAAGAGACTTGTTGAGGGCAACTCACCAGTTGTGGAAAATTTGTCATTTATGTAATTTAGTTGTGGAAAAATTTACATTTATGTAATTTAGCAGACCCTTATCCAGAGCGACTTGCAATTAATAAAGCCTTACAATCCAAGCAGTTGTGGGTTAGGCTCAGGGACCCAATTGTGGCAGAGGAGGGATTTGACCTCTGGATCATAGTCCAGAACCTTAACCACTAGGCCGCCACAGTCCCGACAATAGAATTGTGGCTGCTTCCCTGTTAAAGTTGAAAGTAGAGGATAGTAAAGATAAAGGTTATAAATAAAGCATCTTAAGCCCTTAACCCTTTGAGGACCAAGGGATGTATTTGTCCCATACATTGAAATGGACGCCAAATGCAACTGAAACAAGCTACGTTCCTGGAAGGGATCAGAAAGAAACACTTTTTATTTTTTTTCCTGCAATGCTTAACTTCAACCCTTTCGTTTCCCGTGGGTTGTTTCAATCGCATTTGGCATCCATTTTTTGACTCCGAAGGATGAAAAACGTAAGAGTAGAGCGTTTAGGAGTTATCTTATGCACAAAAAATGTCAGAGAGAATACAAGGCAGAAGAAATGTTCACCGAACATTGTGTGATTAGTGTGAAATAGACAGAAATGGCAGCCTACGTAAAGGCCTATTATAGGCCTAATTAATAGGGCATTTGTTTTTGTGTGTATGTGTGCACAAGTGGGGGTGACAACCAATCATTTCGCAATTGTCATACTCAAAAAGTATAGACAAAGAGCTGTGAAAGATACAGTAGCATCAATACCGTTCACTCCACTGGGATGTTTTTTTTTTTTTAATGATTGTTTGTTTGTTTGTTTTGTTGTACAGCAATCGTGAACTGTAGAGCCTCTCAGTAGTTCCCCGAAGTTAGCAGTGAATTTCTGAGGCACTACCACCTTGATGCTTCCTTAATCTGTTCCTTAACCTCACTCAGGTGTTTACACAGCTGCCAGCACATCAACTACGAAAACCAACTGTTCACTCACCGTCTGATTCCTAGATGCTTCTATTTAGGGATCTGTTTCAGTCACACTTCCTGCTTGCCTGTTAAAAATAAAGCATACATGCACTGATCCCCCACAAACAAACGGTTTCAGAAGAATGGAGGATGCACAAGACCTCAGTCATGTTCCACAATCAGAAACCTAAAAATCCCTAACGCTCATGTTTGCAGATGTCTTTTTTTGGGCATCCACACACTTTGGGCTTTTTAGGAGCAAGGGGATTGGTGATCAGCTCAGTCCAGTGTAGTTCCTGTAGTGGTGATGGAGATTTGATCACTCCTTTAAGACCAGCTCAGTCCCTCATGACTCTAACCTCACAGCATCCACTCCACAGGGGCAGAGCAGAGATGATCCATTCTTTTTCTTCTCTCACACCCACAGACACACACACAGACACACACACAGACACAAACACACACACACACACTTCATAAAGTATTGAAGAAGCAGGATGGGAGAGAAGATTTTGTTCCTTCACATGAGTGGCAGAAGACTTTGACAATGAGCACAACACACACACACACACACACACACACTCAAACAGTATTGAAGAAACAGAACGGGAGAGAAGAATTTATTCCTTCCTGAGTGGTAGAAGGCTTTGTGAATGAGAATGACAAATAAACACACACTGAGCTGTCACACTGTTCACTGTCCACTGCATTGAATTCCTATGGTTAAAAAAGATTTTAGAGCCAAATTTGCCTTTGCCATCAATAAAAAAAGCTGCTGTAATCTTTTGACAGAATGTTTTAGCTGCCCAATATATGCACTGAATAATATATGGTAACACTGCTCATAGAGGATAAGGTGATGCAGCAGTTTCACATTCTAGCCTCCAGGTTTCAGTCCCAGTGGTGCCTTCTGGGTGGGTCAAGAAACAGGACATTAAAGCATATAAAATACATTTTTGATTAAAAAAATCATTACCCCCATTACCTCCTCCACTCCAACCCATCCGTGTTACCCTTGTCAGTCATGCCATTTCAAAATATCTTTTTCTAAATAATTGACACAACCTCTGCATATAATAAACATAACACAGCTGCTCATTTTGGTCGTTGATTTGTTAATGGTTCAAATTAAAGTAAGTTAAGGAAAAAACAAACGAGCACATTGTCATACACTACACATACAATTAACCTAGATTAAAAAATATAATACAAATCAGAAATGGTTTTTTCATGGTTTAAATATCAATAGCTTATTCTTTAGTCTGCGGCTCTTTTTGACCATCTTTTGAAAAATAAAATTAGTCAGAATTTTATTTGAATGATTTGAACATAATATTTACACGCTTTGAAGACTACATGATGAGCTACATCATACTGATTTGTCTATACATTTTGTATATTTCTGTTTGTATACATGCTATTTTTAAAAGCTAATCCATTTATTTTGTAATAAATTCTCTCTAACGTAACGTTTGCTCACAAACATTAGGGTATACTTTAAAATGAAATGAAGCAGTACATATAATCTGGCGGCGTAAAAGTTACACAAATTGAAGACTCACTCAACACAAAATGGATTGTAAACGTTTGTAGTTCATCTGTAAAATGATAACCTCTAGTGGTGAAGTTCTGTCAGTGCAGCCTTTACTGATCCCGAAGCTCTGCTAGCAATTTCTATTAGTTTTTTAAAAATGTGTTTATCGACATTCCCACAAGCCTGGTCTTAAATGATATCTGAAATGATAAAAACTGCATTTAACCAAATTATTATGACAAAACTATCTACACAGAGCATTAAAAAATTCAAAATAAAGAAGTGAATAAATTCCCTTTTTCATTGTCATTAGATGTGTTTAATTACAGCTGCACAAAGCATGCAGTCATAAGCTAGCTTGTGAAATCACGTAAGAAAATATAAAACAATAACAAGCATACATACACACGAGTCAAAATGTACACCAACTACAGCTCAAGTGATCTTAAATCCAACACTCAAAATGCTAACACAAAGGGTCCCTAAGCACAGATCATGCTAACCAAACCCTGGTGAGCATTTATTCAGCTTTAACAACGTCATTTTAAATGAATACGTGCCAGTATCAAACTCTAAGTGCGACTGTTTATTCTACTGCGTTCAACCTGTATGACAATGTGCGTGTTTATAAAACGAGAAGATGTGCAACAAGCCTCCAACAAGACATAAGAAACTAAAACTTTCCTTTAGTGACTGGTACTTTCTTTCTGTAATATTAAGCTTATATCCTGGTTCCTGGTTTACTGGAGTTGTTTCCACAGACACTTCACCTTGAATGGTGACAGGTGGAAAAACTGGGGTTGTCTGGTGCCTGTCCTAGGGGGCATAAGCAGAGGTATGATGTGGTGGATGCAGTTTTGTAGCAATATGAGTGATTCCCCATCTAGCCTGGGATACCGATCGTCAGACACACATTCCAAAACGTATTAGCAGGAAACTGGCGCCCAACCGACACCGCAGTGCACAAGGTCTCACACTGATCTGTATTACATTCACTTTCTTATTTCTACACTCATATTCCATTTGATCAGTTCCACCTGTACTGCACTTTGTAGTTCTAATATCACACACTATAGTCCATTTCTCTGGTTCTCTAATAGTCAGGACAAAAAAATACAGCAGCACCTATCCACTCATACCAGTACAACACACACTAACACATCACCGCCACATCAGTGTCACTGCAATGCTGAGAATGATCCACCATATGTGTACATGACCTGATCTGTGGGTGTCTGGGAGGTGGGGTGGGATGAGGTGTTGGTATTGGGGGGTGAATGACTAACAGTTTCTGGAACAGAAACTTAAGTGATTATTAAATAATAAAGTGATTGGTGAGTGTATAATCTCAAGATTTAGTAACACATTATATCAGTATCAACCAACATGGTGATAAAGTTCTAACATTAGGATTTGGGCCAAAAACTGGATTCATAATTATTATTTAATACATTTAATAAATTGGAGATTATTGAAACAGAAGTGCTGAGAGAAAAAGACAGACATGGTCAATTTAAACAAAACAAAAATCTTCAATCTAGATCTTGAACGTTTCCTTCTTCTGTTGTTTTCATGTAGAGAAATGGCAGCTCTCGCTTGACTTACTGTCTCCTCTAGAAATCCCCCTTTACCTAATAAATAAATAATCACTGACTAAACTCTCAGCAACTTTTCTACAGCCAATCATGTGGAGGCTGACCTCGCTTTGTCCGTATCTGAAGAGTCATACTCATCAGCCGAGTCGGTGAGGGCGGGGTAGGGGCACGGCTGGTCCAGGTTGACGTACGTGACCTTCAGGCTGATGTAGTGCTCCCCCTCCAGTCCAGACAGGATGGCCATCACCTCAGAGACTAATGTGCTAAAGCTGGGCCTCAGCTCTGGATCCGGGTCCCAACACTGCAACATTATAGCAAACCTGCACACAATACAGAGATTCCACACCTTGTTTGTTCTCTACAGCCCAAATTAGTGGTGTGCAATATTAACAAAAATAATATCTCAATATTTTCTAGAACATTGTCAAAAATAATAATTAGACAATACTTTACATTCTTCAAAAATGTGCTTGGGAATGTCTTACATTGTATTAGCTTGCACCTGTAAATGGGATATTAATTGTTGCTCACTAACGATGTCAATGGAAGTTACATTTCAATGTAAGGAAAACATGGCAGCTGTTGCTTTTCTTTACACGAGGCACTTATTTGCCAGTGCCAGTGCTTTGCTGAGTGGCCTTCATATTTTGTGTGGTTTTCAGTTCGCCGATGGTCGTTAACAGCAACCAATTTCTGATATAGTTTGCAGACTGCTGTCCAATAAACTGATATTGCAGTAGTATGGATTTTTCTAATATATCAGTCTACACACCTCTGAGAAGTTTTTCAGATTTTACAACATGATTGTGAGGTTAAGCACTAATGTTGCACAGAGATGGCTCACTGTGATGGCTCACCGTTGGCATTCCAGCTCATCGCAAATTTATCTGACAAAGTTACAGCCTGGGTTCTGTTTAAGCAAGCTAAATTCTTTATCAAATAGAGTGATTTAGCACAGAATCTGACCAGTCATGCATCATTCCCCTGCCATATATGCTGGGCCTTCAATGTGTGAGATGATCCCTGTAAAACCCCACTCCCTCAGATGTGTGTCTGTGAACTCTGCAATGGTGGGCTAGTATTAAGGCAGTGGTGCCACAGCAATTAACATAGAGGACTATTGATAAGTGGGTTTTAATCTGTTTTCTCTTGAGCCAGGGTTTTAGCGCTTTGAGGACCAAGGGACATATTTGTCCCATACTTTTAAATAGAGCCCAAATGCAACTGAAACAACCTACAGTCCTGAAAGGGTCAAAGTGCAAGAAAAAACGGCTTACATATTTCTTCACCATAACCCTTTCAGGACTGTAGGTTGTTTCAGTCGCATGTGGGATCCATTGAAAAGTTTGGGACAAATATGCCCCTTGGTCTGCAAAGTGTTAAATGTCAGTTGCCTGGATTGTAAGCATCTGCTAAACATTGTAAATGTAATCTAAATGAAGAATGCTGCCCCACCCCACATCAATAACGAAACAGTTCTTTCTGGATGTTGTTTTATGAGGGCAAGCCAGAAAGTTGCCTAACTGATTTGTGCCATATTAAGAGGTGTTCAGTAAAACCCATTCCACTGCCACTGTTTGTCTATAGGGATTCCACGCCTGTCTGCTTCATGTTATAAACCTGTTAGCAGATCACTTATTAATAGGGGTGTCCTTATAGCATGTCCATATAGATTCATCTGGCTCATAGGAGACTGCAGATGTATATGTTGGTTATGAGGTCACTTTCAAAAATGTGTAATCTCTAGGACACTGGCCAGGATGTGTAGTTTTAGTCTTTCCCCACAATGCCATAACAGAAATGATGATTAACTTTTTTTTAGTGGAAGATGTGCATGTTCTGGTGAACTAGTCAAAAGA
The DNA here is from genome assembly GCA_036873895.1 of Parotocinclus cabessadecuia. Classification (NCBI taxonomy): domain Eukaryota; kingdom Metazoa; phylum Chordata; class Actinopteri; order Siluriformes; family Loricariidae; genus Parotocinclus; species Parotocinclus cabessadecuia. The sequence continues at coordinate 1,261 of JAYJMA010152099.1, read as the reverse complement.
AAAAACGGAATGGAAACAAAAACACTGGTACCGATTCCTAGCTGCTCATCAACTACAGACTAGAAAATGATTACCACAGAACAGTAAGATATTACAGAGTTTTGTAACGTTCTATAGCAGCACTTACAATTAGGAAGTCTAAAGTCTACACACATATTCAACTTCCCATATGCTAATTGAAATATAAGTAACAGAAATAAAATCAGTAATATCATGGAGTAATTGAGTGACCAGTCATGTATGTGTGCAGTGTCTGGAACACACTGGATCCTACATGCAGAGAATCCCATCTAATCACCAGTATGCTTCTTCTTATAGTTCTTACTGTGAACTCTTCGTTTACATAGGTCATTCCTCAGACATCCATGAGACCTGTTTGGTCTAGGCTTTCAAAATAAAAATGAATTAAAGTGCACTTATCGTACTCACTGACTATTTTATTAGGTTCACATCATTGCCCATTTTGTGGTTACAAACTGTAGTTCATCTGTTTCTCTACGTACTTTGTTAGTCCCCTTTACTATGTTCTCTAATGGTGTGGACCACCACAGGATCAGCACACATCAGGTCCTATTTGGGTGGGTCATTCTCAGCACTGGAGTGACACGGATGTGATGGTGGTGCTAGGGTGAGTTGAGCTGGTACGACTGGCCCCGACACAGCAGTGCAGCTGGAGTTTTTAAACATTGCACACAGCGTCTATATTGCTCCACCTGGTAGATGGAAAGTCAGCGACAATCTGTTGCCGCACAATTCGTGTTCGTTATCCTCTAACCCTTCATCATGATGCTGCCTACAGGATGCTGCTGAACCTTTCTGAGCAGTTGAATATTTTCAGTCCAGCAGTGACTCTGCGGTTTTTTAAAAACTCCTGCAGCACTGATGATGTGCCACACCACCACCACGTTAGAGAACAGCAATGTTGGGTATTTTTTGGGGTGTCCACAAACATTGTCTTCATAGCGTAGGTGAAGAGACAGACTTACAGTAGATCAGGACAGTACTGTGGCTGAGGCAGCCGCCGTCCCCGTAATAGGTAATGTGTGATGTCATAAGGATCAACCTCTGGGTAAGGGCTCGCTCCTCGAGTCAGTAATTCCCACATCAGAACACCAAAGGACCACTACATACAAAGACAGAGAGAGAGAAAGAGAGAGAGAGAGAGAGAGAGAGAGAGAGTGAGACAGAGAGAGAGAGAGAGAGAGAGAGAGAGAGAGAGAGACAGAGAGAGAGAGAGAGAGAGAGATAGAGAGACAGAGAG
>JAYJMA010152088.1:0-14303 GCA_036873895.1 Parotocinclus cabessadecuia | reverse complement strand
TATGTATGTATGTATGTATGTATGTATGTATGTATGTATGTATGTATGTATGTATGTATGTATGTATGTATGTATGTGAGTGTGTGTGTGTATACATATAGTGCTGCAAGTCATAAATTAAAATAGATACTCAAATTTAAATGGAACTAGAATATATGATAGATAATAGCAAATGGAAATATAAAATGTAATTTAAAATTCTTAAATGTAACATGCGCAGAGTTGAACTTGTGCAAATACATAAAAAGAGAAATATAAAGTTCAGAATTCTAAAATGTAACTTATGCAGCGTATAAATGATGTGCAAATATTTAAGGTATAAATATTAAATTTAAACGTTCAACATTAGCTATATGTGCAAAGTTGAAATAATGTGCCGAGAGAATAGTTTTTATTGCCATTTTGGACAGTTTTAACTCCATCAGTTAACTCTTTTCTTATAATGACTTTATATTTATACAATCAGGGCTCATCTGAACATCTCTTGTCTTTCAGCTGCAGATGAACCTGAGCCAGAGGAGGAAGAGGAGCATGAGGGGGAGGAGGACTGCTGCGCGGATTACCTCAAAGAGCCCGCCCCCTCGTCCACGCCCGATCAAGCACAGTTCAGCACTCAGGAGCAGGAGTTAGCGGGCGATGATGCAGCAGAGCCGGAGGAGGGGCTTAAAAGTTACATGAGTGAAGAGGAGGAGTCTATAGGGGACCAATCGGTGGACTCACTGCTGGCTGATTGGCAGGAGGACTTGGAGGCGTTTAAGCAGATGGAGAAGGACGAGCTTTGACTTGAGTGACGGGTCACAAATCTGAGCCATAATGAGTAAAAAGCAGCGCAGCCTTACGTCTTACGATCAGATACCGGATTAGACGGAGCAGATTAAAAGGTCGTGGTTCTCAGCAGGCGCAAACCCCTCGACCCGGGGTCCGGCTCGCTCATCGTCCTTCTGCTTTTAACGGACTGCGAGCCTTTGTGATTGATTAATGTCACGTGATTTCAGAAGTGAAGCAACGAATCAGATTTAAGCTACTTTAATTAAGTTTACATGGCTGTTTTTCCAGGTGTGGAAAGAGGGTGATATGAACTTATTGATATTTGTGTGTGTGCGCGTGTGCGTGAGAGAGGGCGTGAGCGCGCATATCTCGGTCAGCTTCTCTTCAGAGGAATAGTTAAAAAAAAAAATCCTGATCAAAAAGTCGGATTTACATTACCAGATTACTTTATCAATCATCGCTATGGTTTACGATTTCTTAACTTTACGATGGGAATCTGTTTATTCTCCATATTCAACTGAAACTATTTTATGAACTTGAAATTGCAATTTTCCTTGATAAGCAGTCTAAAAGTCTGCCGTGTTCAATAAGGAAATCAGGAGCGCGCAGGGAGCAAGGGAACGACGTAACGACGTAACGATTACAAATCGCAGCTGTCCTGAAACGACGGTTACGTCTCGGATTTCAGTAGCTCGTTTGAAACAAGTCTGGCACGTATGACGAAAAAAACGGAATTTGGCTCCTTTTTGCCTGCAGCGGGATGGTAAATAAAGACGTCTCTGTAAACGGACAGCAGGGACAGGATGGAGGGATTGATTACAGGTGCAAATGTGACCTCAGAGATCCGCCCAATCGCTTCAGTCCGGACCATCCCCAAGGATCAGCCGACGATGTCAAATACAGGACTGTGCAAAAGTCTTAGGCAACCATTAGATTTGTGCCTTTTGCAATGCTATAATGACCAAATATACCATATTGGCCACTGCACCTAAAGACTTCAGACATTCATCACTCCATTATCCTCTTTCAAACTGATTTTCATTCTAACTTTGTAAGCTTAAGCATTCCTTAGCCTTTTCACCCTGTTCCCATTACAAAAAATTGTTTTTCTGTGACGCTACCCTTGCAAAAAGACCATTCCTAAGCATCTTGAGACGTAAAAAGATCAACTTATTTTTAATACTGCGCACAACTATGCTGTGTTTTCTGCTTGTGTTCTAATAAACAGAAGTAATTCTATATGCCATTATACCATTTGCTCAAACAGTGGTATATCTCATCTAATGGTGGCCTAAGATTTTTGCACAGTATTGTATACGGGCCAAATGTGATCCCCCATGTGGGAATGTGCTCATTGTTCCTTATTTAATCTTATCATTCTGATTTCTAAATGTACTACGTCACCTAGAGGAGAAAATAAACCCATCAGAGTTTCAGATTTCAGGTCGATCTTCTCTGCTTTAACCCCCATCCCCGCCCGTTATAACCCCTTGTCTGAAGCGTTCGGGTGAAGCCACACGCTTTCGGAGTTTGTTTGAGCACCCAGTTCAACTTTTTTTTAATTTTTCATCATTGTTTGCTAAAACAAAGTTTATTTTTGTTTCTTTGATGCCCATTATTTGATCGCATATATAAAACCTCGCTCACAAAATAAGGGTTTTCAAAAAGAAGCATTTGACTTTATTTAATTAAACAAAAAGCAAATGAGGTCAAAGTTGTTTGATTACACAAATGAGAGAAACTCAGTTATTGTGATAGAGTAGTAAGTGATATATTTATAGGGTGAATTAAACAGGAGTATGTTAAACTGGACTAGAGTGCCCCCATATTGACTGTTCAGTAGGGTGTATGGTCACCCAAGGGGGTCAAAACACACCGACAGTGATGGGGCGTGGACAGGATCAGATTATCCAGCGGTTCTTGGCTTCTCTTCCTATTCGTTTTAAATTCCCCCCTCATTTTGTGAGCAGTGTGTTTTATCCATCGTACCTTGCTGATATCCTGAAGCAGCATGGCCCATCTCAAAGCCTCAGTAACTAGAGATTAGTCACAGCTCTTTTTTAGGTAATGAATATGTCAGGCCAAAATGTTAAAATAGCTCGTTGGGAATCCTGACTACAAACCTAACCTTTTAACATGGGATGTTTATAACGAGTTGTTGGTTGGATCTCAGTAATTAAACCTCTCTGAGTAATTTATATGTAAAAATCATGCTTTGTGTAAAGACATCTATTTTGAGGCCTTAAAACTGAAAAGATAACCTTAGATAACCAATTACTACGTCACATGGCAGCAAGTCAAATATAATTCTAATATTTAAGACCAATCCCGAACTGAGCAAGTTTAGGGTGACAGTGGCAAGGAAAAACTCCCTAAAAGTTATAAAGTAGAACGCTTGGGAGGACGAAGACTCCAATAAGGATAAACCTACTCGGGGTGACAATGTCTTGTAGTTAAGGGCAACGCACACATCTGTCATTAGGATGAGGGGAAATGTGATCTTAGTAATTTTTGATCGTGGCATGTTTCTATGTGCCTGATGGGCTGGTTTGTCTTTCCATAGCTGCTGATCTCTTAAGAGCGCTTGGGAAAAGCATCTTGGAATGCACCTTGAGTCTGATGGGCTACAATAGAGGGAGGTCCTGTCGAGCAGTAGTATAGTGCTGCTCATAAAGCAGGGGTGTCCCGACTCTTCAATTGGGGCCGTCCTGGGTGATATCAAAATACCTAAGAGCCTTTCAAGACAAATGTTGTACCTAAAATAAAACATGCAAATGTACTGAAGTAACATTTATTTAACTACTGAATTTCATGTTAGGGCAATAACTGCAGCGGGATAGTGAGCAAGTGTAAAAAGATAACTGTTTTAACAAAACTGCATCTTTAAAACATGCCAAGGATCTTACAGCACTATTTTTCATGTAGATTTGATTTTATTGGTCAGTTTTTCTGTACATTTGAACTAAAAAAAAAACAAAGCAAGTCATGCAAGTCCAGTTCCTAGTACCAGCAGACATGGTCGTCTTATAGGGGTGAAAAGTAGGACTGAGTTACCAGGCCCCCAAGTGGAGCTAGGACCCTTTATTTTCCTTGAAATATTATTTAAAGATCACAGTTGATGTTGCTAATTAATGTAAATCTAATGGTTTGGGTAAATAAATCGGATGACTGATTGAGCATTTACTTTTTTTGTCTTTAAAACCAGAAAAGGACTCCCTAAATATCGAATTTAACCAGGTAGCTGTCTTTTGTCGGACCAAACATTGTTAACGTTGCTGTTTTCTGGAAAGGTGTGAGCATTTTATTATTCACTTTCTCACCCTGTCACTTATTTATGAAAAGCAGGTTTATTTAAATTCAGCTCTTCGTCTAAGGACCTTTTCGTCTCCACCCTCTGCTCAACCTTGTCTGATGATCACTGGAGTGTAAAAACTGACACCTACAACTTATATATATTTTTACTTTATTTATATATATTTTTTTTTACTTTTTTTTTTTTTTTTTTTTTTAATCTTACTGACGCAAACAAACTCCATAGGGCGCTGTTTTACAGCTCAGACCGACTGAATGGACACACACTAAAATGCTAGGACTTTCAGTGCAGCTTTCAGCGTTTCATACCTTAAACGATGTGAAAAAGGTCCTGTTAAACTTGGTGCATCTCCATGTCCAATTAACGGCACGAGCGTGGCTGGTCTTTTAGCTACCGTTTGCTTCTGGGTTGTTCTCTCTGAACGTGTTAACCTCCTGACCTGCCAAGCATGGATTTAATCAGCATATTAAACACTAACCAGGGCTGGTGTTGTTTTATTTGCCACTTTTATTACCTCTGTATTGACTTTTCCTCAGGGCTAGGTTCCATAAAATTCATCAGCAGACCGAATGCTGAACTAAAGCTGTATTCTGAGAATCAGGCTCAGGGAAGGCAGCTCTAGTTCACTGGGAGTTGTGAGAAGCATTTTACGAGAATAAACTTATGAAAACCAAACAGTCCATAAATGTTTCAGAAGGAAGACATTTGATTTGATTAGGATCACCTGGAGAGCCAAATGGGTCAAAACGTGCTTATTCATCCATCCATATATTATCTTCTGCTTAATTCACACGGGGTCGCGGGCCAGCCGGTGCCCACCTGGCAACTCTGGACTCAAGGGCAGGAACAACCCTAGACGGGGCGCTAATCCATCGTAAGGCGCACACATATACACACACTAAGGGCCACTTTGGAGACACCAATTAACGCCATGTCTTTTGGACAGTGGGAGGAAACTGGAGTACCCAGAATAAACCCACATGGATACGAGAAGGGCATGCAGACTCCACAAAGTAAGGATCCAGGTCGCTCCACTTTGGAATTGAACCCGGGACCTTCTTGCTGTAGGGCAGCGGTGCTACCCACCCTACCTTCATTACTCAGAGACGCTTGCAACTGATACGCTTGTACCATCCAAGCAAGGGTTATTTAAAAACCTAACAGTGGAAGCTTGGTGGAGTTGAAAATTTGATCTCATGACCTTTAGCCCACCAATGCAACCATCCCCCTAAAAAAAGGGGTTGCTGTGTTTAATGTACGTTAATAAATATATTTTTTTTTACAGTTGAACATTGTTTTACCAAAGCCTCCAGGTCTAGATTCAGCCTGTGTGGAGTTTGTTTGTACTTTTGTCCAGAGTTTGTGTGGGTTTGCTCCAGATGCTCTGGTTTCCTCCCACATTCCAAAGACGGGCATAGGTCAACTGGTGTCTTTTAATTTTCTTCTTGAAGCGAATTCAATTCTGACTACGAGCAGTTAAGATCAAATTCCAAGGTTCCACTGTACTTAAAACATGCTTGGGATGTGCAGCGGTAAATCTCTTGCTCTGGGTTTGAGTCCTGTCGATGTGTTCCAGCAGGCATTGCACAGGTAAGACTTGCGGCGGAGTGAGGGCAGGATGGACGGGTGTCTCGTTCTCGGGCACTGCCGTGGATTAGCGCCCTCTTTTAGGGTACATGTCGTCAGCGCCTCTAAATTCCAAGATGTGACCCTGACCAGGAAAAACTGGGGTTTTTCAATTTGAAGTTTTCATTTAAAAATAGCTGAAGCACTGACCTGTAGAAATATATAATACTATAAGAGGTGTGTTAATGGGTGTGGCCTAATATGCCAATGAGTCATATGATACCATTAGGTCTGAGATTTCCCAGTCTGGGGCAGAATGGTGGCTCGGTGGGTAGCACAGCAAACGGTTCAAACCCAGGGTGGAGCAGCCTGGGTCCTTTCTGTGGAGTCTGCATGTGTTCCCCCTGTCTGCGTGGGTTTACTCCGGGTACTCCGGTTTCCTCCCACAGTCCAAAAGACATGTTTGTTAATTGATGTCTCTAAAAAAAAGTGACCCTTAGTGTGTGGCTGTGTGCCCTATGATGTATGTTCTTGCCCTTGCACCCAGAGTTACAGAGTAAATAATTGAATATCTCCAGGACAAGCTCTGCAAAAAAATAAAGCAAAGCATCTCCTGAATAATAACGAACGAATGAAAAAGTAGCGCCCATGCATGTTTAACAGAGTTTTTGATCCTTATGGCATTCCATGCCAATTTAGGTGCTCCAGCCCAGACTCCTGTATCTCCAGTTTGTGTTCAGGCTTTCATTGGCTCCCATTAAATAACGACTTCCTGCTTTTCCTGCCAAATCAGGAGGCGCTGAAGGCAAGATGCCAATGTTGCCAGGTTGTATATTATCCCTCCATACGCGAGTAGGTTGATTAAATTGGTTGATTTTTTCTGTTTTTAATACATGAATACATTTAACGAGAAACGTACCAACGAAATATTAAAAAGAAAAGGGAATCGTTTTACACAACCCTTATTTGTAATGGACATCAGCAGACCTGAATGTGATTCTCTTGAAAAGAAGTGCTTATGATTCTTTAAACCTACTCATTTCCCTTTTTTTTTAAAGACAGATTGCTTATAAGGCCACCTCTTTGTAGTTGCAGTAGTTGCAATAACGTTAATTTATACTTTTTTGGTATTATGCATTTAAAAGACATAAAGACATAATTTTGTTGTATTATACAAGATTAACAGATTAATTAAAATACTAGTATTCTTGCCTATTTAGCGTTAATACAATTTAAATAATAACAATAAATTATTTCCATCACTTCTGTTTTTGGAATAGATTTTTTCACTTATATAAGCAACATAGAAGCATTTTCACCCCAAATTGGCACTGTGGGCAACATGGGGTATCAGCGTCCCGTTCTGGACAGTTTCAGGGAGGTCCTTGAGGGTTCTTAATGCACTTTAGGCTTGTACCTTTACCTTTATGACCCGTTTAATGGTATTATGCTTTGTTAAAGGGAGAAATATAGAAATCCCTTCCAATCTTTCTTTGAGGAACATCATTTTAAAACATTTCAATCACTTTCCCCCGGCATTTGGTGATAAACTGGAGTTCCTCTGAGCATCTTTACTGCTCAAGGGCTCAGCCTTTCCTGGATGCTGCTTTTGTACCAAATCACCTCACCTCATAATCACCTGTTTGCAATCACACCATTATTTCGTTTTTTAATTTAATACTAGCCCTAAACTCCCTCCGTCCTAAATTTAAAAAAAAAAGATGTTGCAGGTCGGAAATGCAGGAATAGATGTTTATTAAGAAATTTTCAGGTTTCTTCTTCATAATCTGGCACTTGTTCCCACAAATATATGTAGAGATTAATTTGTTTGCAAACCTTTTTTTTTCTTTATAATCTAGAGGCTTATTCTTGCTTTTAATTAATATTTTCTATCCAACATACTGATTTTTTCCCAACGTAGAACTTCTACTTTTTAAGCTTTCAAAGATCTCAAGATGTCTACAAAGAATGCATTATTATTATTATTATTATTCTCATTCTTATTCTTCTTCTTCTTCTTCTTCTTATTATTATTATTATTAATAATAATAATAATAATTATTATTATTATTATTAAATAATTCATTAATTCAATATCTTCTGCTTATCTTCTGGCAACTCTGGGCACAACCCCAGATGGGGCGCCAATCCATCGTAGGACACACATAGTCACGCACACAGTCACACACCAAGGGCCACTTTAGAGACACCAATTAACTTAACATGTATGGACTGTGGGAGGAAGCTGGAGTACCCGGAGTAAACCCAAGCAGACACGGGGCAAACATACAGACTCCACACAGAAAGGACCCAGGCCGCTCCATTCTGGGTTTGGACCCAGGACTTTCTTGCTGTGAGGCAGCGGTGCTACCCACCGAGACACAGTGCTGACTTCACCAACCTTCTGCTTTTCCTCAGTCTGAACCTTCTTCTCAACCCAGCCGATTTTTCTTCTCTTACATTAATATTCATTTCAGTTGGGGACTGCGGTAAGCCAGCGGACCAGAGGTACTGGACTGTGGACTTGTGGGTCCAGGGTTCAAATCCCACCTCCGACTAGCTGCCACAGAGCTTGGGTCCTTAGGTCATCATTGCTTAAAAAGTAAGACTGTATGAGCTGTAAGTCCCTCTGGATAAGGACGTCTGCTAAATGCTATGGAAATGTAATAGTTTTAGTCATTTATCAGACGTCCTTGTCCAAAGTATCTTACATTTGATACCATCTTACAATCTAAGCAATTGTGGGTTAAGGATCTTGCTCACGGACCCAACAACGGCAGCTTGACAGAAGTCGGATTTGAACCCAGTCCGGGAACTTAACTTCCAAGCCACCGCAGACCCTTTATTTTTGATGTTATGATGTATTTATTTTTATTTTTCACTTCGTTACTTTGTTTAAGTGGTTAGTGTTGTCCCTGGTCGGTACTCCCCCAGGAACGGTGAACTGTGTTCAGAGACATCTGTCACACTGGGGAAATTTTCTTTTTGGTTTGGCAATCAGCTGTGCATAAAAACAAGGGTGTTAAACAATAGATAGGTAAAGCAATTGATTACAATAACATGTGTATTATTTTACCTTTAATGAGAAATGCAGAACATATAAACACACTTTTTAATGAGCGCGGGGTGTTTCCCATTCATGTGGGTCTGATGAGGCGCTTGGCTTATGTAGAAAATGCATGAATGCTTGATTTTTAAACAGACCTCCTCCCATTCTTAATTGCTTGAGGTTGCAGATCTATAAAATAAAGATAGTACTGTCTGTTTCTCTCAGTTTGAGCACTTAAATGAACAAGCACCTTATATTTTATATTCTGTTGTATTTTGTCTAAGCAGCCGGCCAGGACTCCACTTCACTCCTTCCCTCTGGGTTAGGTGACTTTATGAAGGCTGCAGCTAGAGGTCGCTCTTGCTGGTAAGAGTCGTATGGAAAGGATTTGGCAACCCAAAGAGCCGCCAGTGAGCTTTGCGAGCTCAGAGAGCGTTGGAAAACGGAGCGTTGAGTTTGAGTTTCATCAACAACATCAACAACATCAACCTCGTCAGCGGATCGGATCTCCTAAAGTGAGTGCATGGTTTTTAAGAGCGGTGTGTGTGTGTGTGCTTATTGTGTAGGGTGAAGGGGAAACATCCTGAAGCCTCTCGTGCTTTGTTGATGTTGTTTGGGGATTGGGGCTTGTTTTGTGCGTGTGGTGCACTGCTTATTACACACTTGTGTACACGGTTATTGTGTAGCGTTGTTAAGTTGCAGGAGTTGTTCTCGCTTCACTGCGTTCTTATTTGTGCACGCGATAAGCATGGGCACATAGGGGTTGGTCACGGTGTGTGTGTGTGTGTGTGTGTGTGTGTGTGTGTGTGTGTGTGTGTGTGTGTGTGTGTAAAAGTGTGTAAGTGTAAATGACTACTGTGTACACGTGTGTATTTAGTGGCACAAAGTACGTGCACGTTGAGTATGTGCGTGCCCGAGCTCCGTTGCCCCCGCCCCCCCCAGGCTCATAATGACCTACTGTTTTTGTTTCATTGCCCGTTTAAAGAGGTGTGGTTCTGCCTTACTCTATCTAGAACTCGCTCCTGTTATTAGTTATTATCAGAATTGTTTGATTATCAACCTTATCAGTGCTGTTTAGTGCCCCTTTCGTGCGCATGCATTGCACATGTGAAGAACCAGATATTTTTTTAAGTATGTCTCTTTGGATGAATGATCACTTAGTGTTGTATTTTTTTTCAGAAGTGTTAGTAGATTTGAGAATCTGGTTTCTTCCATTATTATACCTGGAACTATTAGCCATTGAACTGACTAACTGTTACTCAGTGTTAACAGCCATGAAACCAATGAAGAACCCTGTTTCTTAGAATGTATCTATGACTTATTGAACAATAGAGGCTCTTTCACCAAAGACTGCACCTAGGGCCATTAACCAGAACCTCTGAGGAACCCATTTCTAAGGTCCCACAAGTCACTAGAATCATAAGACCCCATTTCCTCTCGTTACCGTATTTTGGGATTATAGTTAGAAGGGTTAAAAACCATATAAATATTGCACCTATAAACTGCTAACCCTGGATAAATGTACAAATTGTCTGTAGAACCACAAAGTGACCAAATTACCATCAAAATCCACAGTAGAACTGTGAAATATTTTTTGGTCAGTCCTTAGTCAACTAAGTTTACATTTGTACTATGCAATTTTGACAGTGGAACCATGAACTGGCCAAATTACCATCAAAAATTAATAGTAGGACTGTAAACTTTATGGTCAACCTATGAAATTTCATATTGAATCTGTCAAGCCATTTATGAAATTTCACGGTACATTTTTTTCCTGGGAACCTTTCAATGAACTCTTGAGGAGCACTTTTGTCTTTTTGTTGACGAGATCCCAACAACATACCTAGAACCGTTAACCAACCAATGAAAACTTTAAGCAAGCCTTTTTCAACAGATGAATGACTATGAATCTCTGCTGCCCCCAAATTATACCTAGAACAATTAAACATCTATGAACCCTTTTCTAGGATAGTAGTTTGACTCTTATGACCATATAACCACTGCTAAGCTTCCAGTTACTTCTTGAGAACCTCCTCCTTGTAGTGCAATAAAAAGTGTTACATAACCATGTCTTCCTCAAAGAACCATTAAGCATCTAAAGAAAACCTTAAGGAAGCAGTTTTCTAAGAGATTGTTGTGTTTATGAAGGAGAATTGATGAGAAGGAAAAACTCCAACAACGTTCAAAATAACAAATTAAATGTAATGTATTTAATCTCAGACAGACTCGGTGATGTTGCTCTGCCTTCTCTGAAACCTGGGGAACCTCGCTGGTGCAGTAGAACTACCTCGTTCCTTGTTGCTGGTTTCCATGTGGAACGGTTTTTTTGAAGGATTATCCCAGAAACTTAGAACCTAAGGGTGCTAGATTGTGCCTCCAAAGGTCCTCTAAGGGATGGTCTACTTTAGTCCATGTTTTCAGGCCCTGTTGCTGAATATCAGACTGAAGCATTTTCTTATCTTGAGTTTATGCTCATACATCTTCATTTAAAGCATCTCTGGAAGTCTCTCCTCCATTGCTGGTTCCTCACCACAGCAAGTGGTCTTGGTTAGCTACATTGTAATATTAAGGAACCCTGACCAGATTCAATTTGGATGGTTATGATGTAATGTTATGAAGACACTTCCTTCGTTATTGGAGCGCTGGGTGGCAGGCAGTGGCGGCGGCGTTAGGGTTTTGTGTACCCTAACGTTCTGGTGTGTGTCTGAAAGGTGGTTTGTAAGGGTTCCGGACTGGCGTTGTGCTGATAGTTCGGTTTGCTGAATCGGGAGAATGCACCACCCGATGCCACACTCGATGAAACACAAGGGCAGAAAATTTGATCCGTTTTCCTCTGCGCTCTGGAGCTGATACTGGAAATATGCTGACCACCAATGAACCACGGGGCAAAACTTTTGGCACTCCTGCATGTAGCACTTTGCGTAACTTCAGTTTGCCAAGGTAACTGCGCCGAGTCTCTAATCTACCAAAAATGTAATTGAACGTTTATTGTGATCAGCGCTGGGCATTGGAAAAAGCATCACTAAACATAGGTGTTGATACGATTACATCATGATATACTGGACAAATACACTGTGCTGTTACATGTACAGGGGCCAAAGGTGTAGTTTACTCCGGATTTGCGTTAAATTTGTGTTTTCTTCATGAGAAAATACGATCACGATTAGGGCTGAAAAAAATCAGTGTTTAAAATGGGGGTTGAATAACTAGTAATGTTTACTGGTCGAATTGTCGTGTTTTCCGTCACCTAAATAAAAAAATAAAAAAACTCTGAAGTTTTTTATTTTTGTTTTTTAATTAGTGCACTTCGATGCTGATTGATGACAGTAAAGATTGTGCCAATTCGTATTTAAAATAACAAGCCTACAATCTCTAAATTCAAATTCCAGATTCAGTGCTTCCTTAGGTTAAACTTAAAAACGACGGCTATAAATAAAATAAAATTTAATTTGAGCCAAATCCGTCTGGAATAAGATCCAACGCCAGCACTTCTGCATATTTATATATAAAATCTAATACAAATAAGCAATAATAAAACATGAAATATAATTAAACGGCACGTATCTGTGTGTAACCTCTTTTCTGAAAATCCATGCGGCTCATTTTCTTTGATGGTAACGAGGTAATTAGATCATCACTTAACAGATGGGGGGAAAAAGAAAAGTGATATTTAAGAGAATGTAAATCTTTTTTTATTTATATAAATATTCTACTTTAAAGGTTACTGTAGTAGGTGTTGCGCTATCAGCACTGTTGTGTTTATAGGTTTTCCTAATGGCCGGACGGGACGTTCTGTGTTCCTTTACCCGATGTTTTATAAATTAAACTCTGCAGTTCAGATTCCTGTAGAATTTAATTCATCTTTCCTGAAGTACTTCCAGAATAACAAAGTTTGATCAGAACAGTGTTTTTATTAAGAACTGCTTTCTTTATCATCACTGATATAAATGTGTGTGTCAGTGTGTCAGCCAATGACCTGTTGTTCTTCTCTCTGTGCAGATAGAGCAGGTGAGCCAGCTCTCATCACTGGTGGAGGCACAGCTACAGTATCACAGACAGGCTGTACAGATCCTCGAAGAGCTCTCAGACAAACTGAAAGACAGGTGAGTGTAAGAGTGGGAGCGCGTGTGGGAGTGTGTGTGGATGGTTGAAGCATTGTATGCAGTGTACCCTCATTCTGTGTGTTGTTGTGTGTAGGATTCATGAGGCTCAGTCTCGTCCACGGAAAGAGTACGTCCCCAAACCCAAACCTGTCTTCGACTTCGGAGAAATCAACAACCAATCAAATGGTGGCTATTCACCCACTGCTGCCCCGCCCACCCGTAACGCAGGTAGGTCATGTGACCAGTGATGCTATCGCTTTCCCATTTGTTCCCCCAAAATTATGATCTACAGTTTAAAAAAAGATTTAGTAACACAATTTATAGAGGAAACTAAAAGAGGTAAAAAACTAAATCATTTTAATTAAAGGAAAGTAAACCATTTAATGCAAGTGACAGACTACCATGCTATTATCTGATTAATTAAACTTTATTATAAAAATAAGTTTTATTCTAAATTAATTTGGATAACTGTATGTTAATGTAAGTGTTAATGATCCAGTATAGATTATATTAAACTCATAAGTTCATGATCTATTTAACTTATCATGGATTTATCTGAACATTTCTCCACCAACAACGCAAAACTCCATTAATGTATAGAATCACTTATACAGGGGGATTTACTGAGGATCTGGAACCCATTCATTCACTTTTACATTATTCCTTATGGGAAATAGTTGCTCTGTATCATCGCTTTTGGTTCTCGGTGAACCTTGGAAGGGATTAACAACAATAAGTGAGGTACCGCTGTAGATCAGTTAAAGGTATATTTTGATGTTACCTGAACTAAAATCGTTGACAAATATCCACATAATCACAGCTAACTAAAGGATGTAGTGTATCTCGCCCGACAGTGAAAGTCGGTCCTGTCATCCTCAAAGCGCACCGTCAGTGTCGTCACAACTTGCACCTGCTAAAAAGGTGTAAATATTTTGTAGCTACTCGCTCCTGTGGACATACTAATTTGTACAGTGCATCCCGTTTTGATTTAGTAATGCGTAAACCTGAATTATGAGTAGCGTACGTCTAAACTTGTTAGCTCAGTTAGCTCAAACAGTTAGCTCAAACTCCGAGCACGTTTTCTCATGAATGTTTATTCGTGTGCTCTACGGGATTGGGAAAAAAAATGATAAGCTGATCCATTGTGAAATGGGGAGGACCTGTATTAATATTGTAACATCAAACAGGAGAGACATACGGAGAGGGAGATTTAATTTGATTTGAGAGAGACACACACAGACACACACACACAGAGACAGAGAGAGACATACATACATACACACAGACACAGAGAGAGAGAGAGACATACATACATACACACACACATACACACACACACACACAGAGACAGAGAGAGACATACACACACACACACACACAGAGACAGAGAGAGACATACGTACATACACACAGACACAGAGAGAGAGACATACATACATACACACACACACACACACACACACACACACACACACACACACACACACACACACACACACACACA
>JAYJMA010152077.1:0-14303 GCA_036873895.1 Parotocinclus cabessadecuia | reverse complement strand
TCCTATGTGTCTCAGATGGTTCCACTTGCAAATTTGGATCTGAATAAAAGTCTTGACTTCCTCAGTTGATCTACATTTTAAACTACAATAACAAAACCAGTTCACTATTAGTTATAAACCTTTTTTTAGGTTTTACACCAGACCTATCAGTGCCCCTGGGCCAGATTTCTCCTCTCTTCGAGATGATGAGTGAAATCAGGTGTTGTATACAAGGTCAAACGCTAAAACAACGTATCCCTTAGTGACCAGGGGTCTGGTTTATAGGAACGAATCACATAAAACAGTTCCAGTGTTGCCTTGGAGAGTCCAAGACAGAGTACACAGCTTTAACTCATTAGTTAATGATTAGTCATATTACTGCAAGACTTGAACACTGTATTCCTGTGGTAGTCGACTCTCAGGGGGTGACTGGTCATACCATATATGGTATGATTAATGACAGGCAAAGAATCCATGCCAGTTTGCTCAAATAATCTGAGTGTCAATGTGCTAGAAAACTGTAAGTGTGGAAGGGTAGAGTGTGATGCCTGAAATCATTGTACAACACAACATGAAGAGCTTTACTTTAAGACTAACAGTGTTCCATACAGTGAGACACACCATGGACTTTTTTCTTGAGCAGTCAAAAGACAGCAGCTGTACACCAAGAAAAGAGTCCCTTTTTGAAACACATTATGCAAGTTTAATGGTAGTTGTCTTCACTTTTTACTTACGATTTGAGAGACCATGCGGGGATAAAAATGCTTTGACAAAAGGTTGTTGTACCCATATAGGCGTTTTTTCACATTTCCGTTATGAAAGTAGTCTTGTCTCTGCACCGAACTGTTTAATTAAGAAATACTTTTATAAGAGTGGTTTCTTCATCTTTCAAAGCAAACTTAACATAAGTAACATTTAAAAGAACTTTTACAAATAATTATTTCGACTGCGTTTTAGGGCCACTGACAATAAAAACAAATGCTGGATTTCAAGCATTCTTCCATAAATAAACTGGTTTGTCAAGATCGCATAATAACGTTGTAATCGCACGTGATACACATCCAGATGATAAAATATTTAAAAAAAACGAGATTATCCATTAAATATATTGTAGTACTCTTAAGTGTAGTTACACTTTTGTTGCGTGTAGTAACACAAAACAAGCCCGATATGCCCTTTTTGTGTGAACTGACCCGATGCTGTAAGATAAAGAGTATCTTAATGATCTGGCTATCAACTTCTAATTTAGGTAAAGATAGTGCGCGAGGGAAGCGCTTGCGGCTGCGCGCGTGAGAGATCTCGCTCAGTCCGTTTATATGTTAATAAAGAGTGACCAATCTTGGCCCCGATCGATGCTTTGTTGGTTAAACAAAACCGCAACAAAAGCCGTAATCCGATTTACAGAGGACGGGTAAACACGGTGAAAATCAGTAAAAAGCCTCCGTAGTCATGCAATCGACCTGAAGCGACGCGCAGCCGTTTCTTAAGAACAGCACAAAGCGCACGGAAAGCTCGGGTTTAAAAGGTATTTATTATACACTGGTTTTGGAAACCCTGCTAAAACTGCCAGAGTGAGACCTAAATGACATTTTGTTGTTAAAAAGTGCTCGGAAAACAACAGAGAACAGAGGGGGTTGTGCAGTAGAGCAGGAGTGATCTTGCAAAAGGCTGACAAATCAGATTGTAATACCTTACTAAAGAGGGCAGATATCTGGAGTTTAAATCTTACCGTTTAACTTGACCACGCGTGACAAATCTCGGAATAATTCACCATTTCCACTAACGTTTCTGAACGCATTCCGACTTGTCCCAACTCCCAAACATTCACTGCGCATTTAGAGAAAAATAAAATGCACCAAGCGTCCGAACAATCTGGGTTCGCTTTAAATCCTCCACGGTTTGCGCAACGAGTAATCAAGAAAATGCGAAAACCTCCATGTCCGCAGTCCTTGGGAATTTCCTTTCTATAATAAAAGAGAAGAGACGCGCGGCGCAGTCGTACTCTCTGCGACTGATCAAACCGTGCATCCCGTCGTGGCGTCTCGCTAACGTTTCCTGCTAACCAATCGCCTTACAGCATGCAAATGTGCTCCGTGTGCTCATCCAGTCACGCTTAAGTATGCTAATGAGAGGCTGCTCAGCGAGTCAGAATCCTCCCTGTTGTAACCAATCAGCAGTGAGTATGCAAAAAAGTCCGTCCCGCGTTTAGTATAATTAGCGAGCTGAATGGCTCCTGTTTGGGAATCATTTACATGCAAATAGCTGGTTTTCCCCCTGGGCTTTTCGCCCCAGGGACCCCTATAAGCTATTCAGGACAAGAGAATAGAAGTAAATAGTCTATGTAAATAATGTAACACTATACCATAAGAGGTTTTGGCACCTTTACTTTTTTTAGGAATTGAGCATTATCCCTATGCACCTAGTGAACTGCTTAACTGTGTAGTGTAGTAAAGGAATTTCAAGGCTTTTCCTTACGGAGAATAAAACAGAAAAGTGCTGTCAGGGGGCAGTTGTTGGAACTGTTACACACAATTTAGCCCTTCTTTTGAGCGGACCTTGGACTCCGCCTGTGTGTAGCTCCGTCCTCCTTAGATATGCTTGGGTTTACTCTGGGTACTCCGGTTTCCTCCCAGAGTCCAATGACATGCATTAGGTTAACTGATTCTGTGAAACTGACCCAATCTTTGTGTGCATGACTAGTTTCAATGTAACCTTGTGTATCGATGTAGCATTGTGTCTGTCATAGATAGTCAATGATGCTGAAAGTGTAGTTAAATAAACAAACAAAATTCTTGACATGGTTGCAGGGGTTCTGATGTCTATTACAGAACATGAATAAAAGGCAGAGAACAATAAGCGTGCCCTGGATGTGACACTAGTCCACGACAAGGCTGAGTAGGGGGTCACTGTTACAGCAGTGGTGATCCTCTGGTCAATCTTGCTCAATTTGGGACTGGCCTTTGAAGATAATTTAAGATTGTAAAGCTGCTTTGAGACAATGCTCATTTGAAAAAAAGTACTATATAAATAAATTGGAATTTGAATATTGACTGTATGTAAGATGTGACCATGTCATAAAGGCACCAGACTAGTGTACTAGTCATTTTACATTCAGTAATTTAGTCATTTATACAATATTACAGTCCAATTAAAAAAAATGGGTTAAGGGCCTTACTAGAGGACCCAATAGTGGCAGCTTGGCAGAGGCAGAATTTGTACCCTGGACCTTCTAGTCCACAGTTCAGTACCTCAGAAAACCGGTGGTGCAGTGGGCTGACACACTAGTTACCCACCAGTTGGGTTCAAGTCCCGACCTGTGCCTTATGACTGGGGTGGGAATCAACTGCAACAACACAGCGACTGGCTGTGTGTGAGTAATGGGAAGCAACCAATGCTGTACATTTAATAAACATACACTTAATAAACTGCAAAAACATATTTTGTCAGTTCTTTGCAATCACCTAATGATCTCTCTATAAACAAATACGTAATCCTCAAACTTTAATATTAAATAATCAAATTCTTCATTTTCTCAAGTGAATTCTGTGCTTTGGAATCTCCACAAAGCGTTCCATAGCTGCTTAGCAGGTGCTGCGGTTCATTCCAGGGTTGCCAGATACCACAAAATAGTCTTGTGCAAGATGTATGCAAAAAGTCCAATACAAGCTCCATTTCAAAGAATAAGAGGACCTGCCAACCGTGTTTTTTTCCCTGCTAGCTTCTTACTAAACTAAAACTCATGTATGAGATTTTGTAGTTTACTGTTTACTCCCTGTGTCTTAGCCTGGGCCTGCTTATGCCTCCACTTTGTGTTCCTTGATGTAGATGTAAGTATGTGTGATCGTGGTCAAGAATAGCGAGGTTAACCTTTGAAAATAAAAATGCACACTGTAATGTAATATATCAAAACTATAACATATCAAACTGCACAAAGAATCAAACCCAAGAAGCAAACCCAAGCCTATACAGCTGTGACCAACACTATTTAAACAGTCATAAATTAGATGTAATCTGGTGCTCACGACAAAGAAATAAATCTGTAATTAAGTGTGAGAGCATTTCCACCTAAAACTATTAGCGGATGGCTTTACTCTCACCAGCTCTTGCTTAAGCTCATTATCTACGTTACCTGAGCCACAATTAGTAAAGTTATGGCATTAGCATGCCTGTTGCAGGCTCTTAATGGATCTTATTTGTCTTTGTGATATATGAGCCAAAGCCTTGAGGTCCAAGTGTTACAAATGAAATGGCATGCGTTGTGTGTGTTAAAGGCAACCGCACGACTTAAGAGCGCTCAGGTAAATCAATACATCATGAATGTGTGCGTATCTGAAATCCGATCCCTTCTAACTCACGGACAGGGCAGCAATAAGGTGGAAAACGAGCATTATGCCCTACTATAAATCTAGAGTACAGCATGCCAGCTTTGTTAATACAGAGGCTGGTTTGTGTGGCCTGATGCAGACCATGTAACTGAGTGCAGCATGCCTCTTATTGACCAACGGACCTTTGTTGCTGCTAACCCACTAGCCAAAACCTCTATGTACACATACACGGCGCTATCAATTACCCAGCATGGGCGCGTGAGGCCGAGCGGAAAAACCACACTCTCATTTTCAGCTCCAAACCAACCACGGCTTGTAATAAGGCCTGTTCCCGTACACACGCTCCTCATAGCCTCTAACACTAATGGCTGTGCTGAATCAATCATTTCCTTAAGGGGTCTTGTTCAAGGGTCCAACGTGACCGCTTGGCATAGCAGGGATTTGAACTCAACACCTTCTGTTTACCACTTCTGCTTAAATAGTCCATGTAGTGGTGGAGAAGCTCACTCACTCACTTTCCATACCTACTTAATCCAATTCATGGTCCCCTGGATGGGATGGAGGTGGAGGAGAGTAAAAGTATGGGATTGTAGTACAGCTGTTAATTTTAATATGCTATAATACAAAAAACATTACAGCTTAAAGAATATTGAGGAAGACGTGATAAAAGCTTTATGCTGTGTTATCTTAATGATATAAAATGCACAAACCAAGAAGTGGGGCAATAACCTTAGTGGATACTTTAGAATCTGGAACAGATGGAGGACAAATAAAACATAATGAGCTACTAAAACTGACTGAGGTAAATACAAATGGCTATGTGTCCCAAGGCGGCGTTGAAACAGCTGACAAGCAGGTAGATAGCTCATTTTGGTTCCTTTTAGCTCGTAATTCCTTTTCAGTTTGTCTGGTTAGTTTTGATAGATATCCTTAAAGAGATACTCTCATGTTTTAACCTAGTCTCTGTCTAATTCCCTATGTGTCTATCTGCTGTCTTTTCTGGCACCATGAACTTCCAGCATCTCGCTGCTGCTGCTGCAATAACATCCCCATTGACCAATCGAAGCACCAGCAAAGACAGCTAAATCCAGTCCTCAGTGTGAATTCCAATCTTCAGTCTCATCCTAGAGGTTTACCACTTGTCAGTGAAAAGACGCAGTGAACATCCAACTCTTGTTTTGGCAGAGAGTTGTGCATGCCATAGGAGATGTCTAAAGGATTGAGGTACTGGGCACACCGTATTGGGAGAATATTTTTAAAAATGTAAATATCAATTCAATTTTAGTTCAGTTTCAGTCAGACCCCCCATGGACATGAAAGATTTAATGAGATATTTTAAAAAGCAGTACTTTAGTAGTACTTTAAATGTTACTTTATCGCTGAAAGGATCAATTATATGGATCAAGGGGTTCATCAAGCACAAGATCAATTGAAAACAAAGGAAAAAAGCCTACAGATTGCTCCACACATTATAAATGAGTTTTAAATAAGTAGAAGGGATGATAAATAAGTAGTAGTTCTTAGAACAGGAACCGTTGAAATTCTTTGGTTTAATCAACCTTACACTACAGATGTGATAAATAGAGATAAAGTTGATAAAGACATAAAGTTGTATTACTAAATCTGCAGTATGCCTAAATACAGTACAAGCAATATCATATATTTGATGCCAAATCGGGGATGCATTAAAAAAAATTCCAAGCGATTTTTCAGTCCCTGAGCTATCCAGTAATGGGAAAAACCTCCCATTTCCATGCTGGATTATTCATTAAATGGATTCATCAGCTCAGCCAAAATGGATGAAATTACACTTTAAATACTGGGAAGGGTAATGAAGGCGCCTTGCTTACTTTGGGATTGAATTAGCTGAGTATGGTTAAAACTGCAGACAGAATGAAGGACAGAGATTTCGGACTGGCTAATTCATTAGCCTTCCCAGAGACAGTTTTTCGACATGGAGCTGGGAGATGACCTTGTGAGAGGCTCTTGAGAGATGCAGCTATTTCTGCTCTCCACGTCCCACTTACTCAGGAGCTCTCCTGCGCAAGGAAGCGCTGCTACGTCCATAACGGCATCAATTTAAAGGCTCAAAAAAGTACCTCCTGATGGTGAGTGTTCCATCAACAGTTGCACCATGTGAAGTCACAAGCGAGCCAGAGAACTAGGGCACAACCCCTTAAAGGCTAGAAGAAGTAAAGTGTAGCACTTAGACCGGCAGTGGAAACGAACATTTTCACACCAGATTATTAGATCTGACATTTGGTTCTATTGAGAGAGTAAATCAGCTTTTGATGATTCATCTAATGCTTGTTCTCTCCTCCCACTTTTTCTCCCTCTTCCTGGTCTAATATGCTAACAACAACCAGCTGTCTCTTACTGCTACAAGGCTTGATCGATTTCTAATTGTTCCTAGTCAGTGTTCATTAAATTACCTTTCTAATTGATGTTTCACTGTAAAAACAAAACTCCACTTGTTTCAACAGAATGTGCCAAGAGGTAAGAATAAAATGTTGCATGTTGGTTGCCTGACTTACGAAAGGGTTGCCAGATAACCTAAGAATGCAGACTATTACACAGTTTTAAAATTAAGATTCTTTTCAATAATCAATTAAAAAATCTCATCTACTTTTGCTTAGACAACAAAGTCCATTTGCCTGTTTGTTTCCATTTTAAGCACGAGGATCTGTATGGCTGCTGGTGTGCTAGTTTATTTAAAAATGGCTGGTTCCCTCAACATAGGCACTTGTGTCTGGACCAGTCACAATACACTTACATTTCTACAGTCATGTACAGCACAGACATGAGATATGTGAGAAAGCGGGCACAGTTCTAAGAACTATTAAAAGTATGCAAAAAGAGCCTAATAGAAAGGCAGAATTTCATAGGGGACCATGATGATGTAATTTGCTCTGCATGTTGATTGGGACTAACTGTTAAGGTTTTGACAGTAGGAACAACATTAGCACTTAGATTTAGCCCCTTATGAAGTATTACTGAACGGGAAAAATCATTATTCATTTAACTTTTAAGTTGATTTACTGTACCTGTGACTTTAGTTTCACAGAACCAGAACGAATGATGAAGCTTGGAGTTGGTAACAGCATATAAAATGATTTTAACATATGAAATCATTATTAAATCACGGCCTCTAGACTAGTCACCACAATGTCCACAATTAACATACAATAAGACATAAACGCTATCCTTTCAGTTGCAAGTACTTTTTTTGTTGTAAGATCCTCTACTTACTTAGTTCAGCAGTGTGGGTTCTATCACAATACAAATAAAAAACACTTTTACAAAGCAGCTTCAAAGAAATTTGACTCTACAGCTCAAATAAGCAAGTCAGAGGTGATAATGGCAAATGAAAACCCATCCAAACGGCCCTACAAAACTGCAAGTTTGTCCATCAGAGGGGTCATGCATGCGGTAGGATGTTGAGGTGAAAAACAGTAAACAGATTTTTCCTGTTCATGAAAGCCTTTTTGAAACACCATATGCTACCAGGTGTTGAGTATGGAGTATGAACTGGAGTATTCATTTAATGATGCATTTCTCTGCTTTTATATCAGCCGGTCAGCAAGCGTGGCCCAAAAAACATGCATGCCTGGCTCAACTGTAATCTGCAGGCCGTAATCTGGAAGTGCGAGCTGCATGTTTAGCTCGACTGCTTTAACAGAACCACAGAGGACAGCGCTGACACTCTGAGGCACTTTACGAACGCACGCCTGCCAGATGAACAATGTGTGGGGGCTGATTCTACAGAACAGAACTCGCACGTCCCTCCTACATTAGCCCTCCATGAACTGAGTCTACATTCATTCAGTTCTTCAGAAAAGCCATTGAGCCTCACGCTGTGGGTGTTGGGACATAGCTGCTTTCTGTAGTCCTAATTAGACACATAGCAAGGCTTTTTCTGTGGAGACACATAGCTTTAAGCTACTGACACAGCGTGTCACAAAAATAATCACCAAGAGGCCAATGAACTAAAGACGTCATAAAGAAACCCATGTATTTTTAGCAAGTCTTGTGTATTCATTTTTCAACCCTCTATAATACCAACGTATTAATTAGTTCCCTGCTAACAGCAGAGCACAGCACATGTGTTTCAGCTTGGGTTATACAGCTCTGGAAAAATTTAAGAGACCACTGCAAAATGATCAGTTTCTCTGGTTGTACTATTTGTAAGTACTGCATGGGTTTGAGTGAAATGGAGCGTTTTTGTTACAACGTCTGACAAATTCCAAATAAAAAAATACTAATTGCAGTAAATGGCAGCAAACAACAAGAGCAGTTTTTAGCAAGTTAGTGTTCATTTTTTTTAACAAAACAATACTACCATTCATGTAGACATGTGGGGGTGGTACGGGGGCTAGGTGGGTAGCACCACTGCCTCACAGCAAGAAGGTCCCGGGTTCAATCCCAGGGTGGAACTTCCTGGGTCCTTTCTGTGTGGAGTGTGCATGTTCTCCCTGTGTCGGTTTGGGTTTACTCCGGGTACTCCGGTTTCCTCCCACAGTCCAAAGACTCTAAAGTGTCACAGTTTTAGTGTGTGACTGTGTGCAATATAACTGTGTGTGTGCTCTCCGCTGGAGTGGCACCCCATCTAGGGTTGTTCCTGCCCTTGCGCCCAGAGTTGCCTTGTTCGCACCCGTGTGGATTAAGCGGAATGTATGAATGAATGAATGTAGACATGTTGATTTTAAGAAAAAAATGATGGTCTTAGGTTTTCCTGAGATATATGATGGTCAGCAATATGGAAAGCTGGTATTGTGGAACGATGCCCACTAGAATGGCGAGCTGGTTTGTATGAGTCAAAAGTATGAGATACTGATGTGGTGGGAACTATGATCGCCAGTACAAGGTGGATGTATGTTGGGAGAATTGACTGACATGGATACTGATATGGTGATATGATTGGTCACCAAATGGAATTTCAAATGTGTTTTTATTAGGGCTATACCCATTACAGCATACCCAGTAATTAACATTTATTAAAATATGTGTGCAGATGTATCCTCCTGATACCTGGTAGCCCAATATGAGGGCATATATATTTTCTTTATTAGATTTGAGACAATGCTTAGTTTTTCATACATATCAGGTACTATTTCCAAAATAGCTAGGAGAAATAAAGAATGCGTACAATGCTTGGACCTTGGGAGGATAAAGTGAGAAATTATTAGACTAGGCCCAGTGAAGGACCTGGTTTGAATGGGTTAACCTGTCATAAAATTAAATTAAAATTAAAATTAAAATCATATGTCCTCACCCAAACATGACTCGAAAAACAAAAGAAAGCGAGATGGGAAAATATCCTGGGTGGTACTGCAGATGCAGCCTGGCTGACTAATGGTTTAAAAGCAGCAGTCCAAACTTGAAGTCAAATAAACTGAGGCACAAGTATGCCCTGTTTAAATATTTAGCTTGGGAAGACAGCTTTAGCCAGAGACCATTCTGTCACACAGAGCCAAGCCTCAGCTAGGATTGACCAAGCTTTATAATGAGTGCATTTAAATGTACAGGACCTGCTAACTGCAAACTGACAATACTTTAATAAATGTATTTATATGCTGTACATGCAGAACCTCTTATTAATATCGCTCCAAACATCAAAAGTACCTAGTGTAGCTACATTTTCCAGCTTGTAATGACGTACTAGCATCGCTACCTTGGCATTAAACTAGCTTATAAGATAAAATTTTATGTTACTAAATAGACAGCAGGCTGTAGTATATGTAAACTGCCATTTATGACTGTGCTGTTTACAGTTTGTGGTTGCAGTGTTAGCTAGCTTGCTAGCAAACAGCTCTGACAGGATGGCTACCATGCTAGACTGCAAAAAATATTCCCTTATTGTCACATTAGTGAATAAAGTTTGAATTGCATTCAGTATAAAAAACACAACAACAGATAACTATATAAAAGCTGAAATTAGCCACAGATAAATTGGTTTGCCAGTCCATCACAGGGTATCACACACTCACTCTTTACTCACTCTGAAGGGCAATACTTAGAGTAACTAACCCAGTTTGAAAGGATAGAACATACAAAAACCATGGACATTTACAGTATTTTGCTGATACTCTCATCAGTATAACATATGAGTATGCTAATGACATTATCAAGTGCTGAAATCTAATAATAATTGGACTGTTATTGTGCACGTAAAAATCTTGACTGAAGCAATCTGTATGTTGGTGCAGCACTGGTAAACCGATTATCAGTAAGGGGAGTAAGTCCAGCCAGAAATGAACTACACACACTTCCTATGAGAGCACAGCCCTAGCCAGGACAAGCTTCCATCCGGCCATTTACCTCGAGAAATATTAACTTTGGACCTGTCTCGACATACTTCAGGGATTTACGATGGCCAGCATCGGAAAATCAGGCAACTGAAGTAGAGAGGTTTGGGGAGAGAACTGGGTGCATCGTGACCATCAGAGTTGCAACCTGGAGAAGCAATCGAGGAGCAAAAAAACCCAGCCGTAAATCTGAAGGCTGAATTTTGGAATCTACAGAGGCCCAGGTTTGAGCTGATGGTTATTTCTGAAACGATTAAGTAATGCCGGATACAATGATATCAGTGTACCGAATGGGATCCAAGTGCTTTCAAGTGTATTTTCACATGGTGGTGCAAGTTTATAACATGAAAACAGCACATGCATGTCTGTTGATAACCAAGTTTAGAATGTACAGTGCTTTTGACAGCAGTAAAAAATAGTTTCAGTTACTGATTCTATAGCCACTTTTGCACCGGATGAACTTTTTAATAGTTCTTAGAACTGTACCCCCTAGAACTGGCGATGATCACGCTTCTTAGAAAGCCATGTATAGGAACTTTTTAGCTCCTATTTCAAGGTAGGTATACTTTTCTCAGTACATAGGAACCCTGAGTGACTTAAGTATACTGTGACCAGATGTCAGAGTACAGCGATTGGTCCAGACAGAGTGACCCAAGTGTATAGTGAGTGGTCCAGATGCAAGCACCCGTGGTGAACGCGGTTTTAAATATATGTGTACAGCGTTTGCCATGTAAACAACAGATATTCATACTTAGAATGAATATGCACATGGACAGACGGTGATGTCCAGGGTTTTCGAAGCCAATTTTTAATGCAGGAAGTGGAGATGATTTTGAGTCGTCTCAGCAATATTCAGTAGACAGTCACTTCAGCACCACACAGTGTTCCTACTGGAGGTGTGAATGCCAACCAAAAAAAAAACTTGGAATGAATGTAGTTCCTTGGGGATCTCTGTGGAATATTGTTACTCCAAAATTAGTCCCTAGAACTGTTTTGTGCAAAATCCCATTATGTAATACTGTTTCTTAATACAGCTTACATTAGTAGTTACTGATTAAACACCAGTAAAGATTCAAAGGACGCATTTTAGCTTTCGTTAGCCATTATTGTTTGGTTTGCACCTCAAAGTTGCACCCAAACTAACTTATTAATTAACCTTTAAGATTTCATAATTGCTACTAAATTTTATTTTGTGGTACAGTTTTCCAATACACATATGAAAGACAGTTTTATGTATGCTACCTAAACCTTGATATACCTACATACCTACAGAAGGTACAGAATCTGTTTCCAATAAAACAAGATATTCACACAAAAAACTGCAAGCTTCTCAAGAGTGGCCAGGAGATAACACCAAAAACACACAAAAGATAAAAAATAACGGAGATTAAAGGTCAATCTGAATTTACCAGCGCTCTGAACAAAAGGCAGGACCTTGCTGATAAATGGATGCCTATATAAAAAGAAAGGATTAACATCTGACACAAAAGGGGTCAGCAGGATAAAGAAAGGAAGAGACAGTTTCATCCATCAAGAGAGCCTTTTCTCCTGGAGAAAACTAATTTAGCTCGGAAACAATATTCCACGCTGTTCATGGATCAGCGAGCATGGTACAGCTGATGGGGGGCAAGATGGTGATATATGGCACTTAGCAAAACCCCCATACATTGCTTACTGTCAGTAAAGCAAGGACATTGTCCTGATTAAATACAGAACTGCTTACATTTGGGAAGAAGCAAGTACAGTTAAGGGTTTGATAAAAAAAATCTGCTGATGGGGGATCAGGATTCTAGGCTGCTTAAGTGGCTCAACTGTCTAAGTTCCTAGGCTATCACCTCAGAGACCTCTGCACGATTGCCTGGCTGCTACACAGACACAGTTGGCACTGCTGCAAACAGTAGCTCCTGTCGTTGTTGGAGATGCTGGTAAACATGGTGGATAGGATGGTGCAATGGATCGTTGTCTGTTTCTCTTCTATCCCGTCATGAAAAGAAACATTTAGCTGCAAGTTATACAGAGGCACTAATTCTCCACCCAGGGTTGGTATATTTGCTGGTGGGATATCATGAGACTGGAGAATGACTTAAAAGATTCAAAATCTGGTCAAGTACTGCTAAATATAAATGTGTAGCTTCCTGGATTTGTAGTACCTGAATGCCAAGCTACACCTTGATAATATAGCTTCCTATTTCACCGTTTCTCCTTTTATGGCTCCTGAGGGAGGGTCTGGAGGTATACTATAGGCACATAGAGGTAAAAAAAAAATAAAATAAAAAAATTTATATATATATATTTGTATTGTATAAGTATATAGTATACCTAATATAGTATAGTATAGGTATAGTTATATTAGGTATATTAGTATATTATGTAATAGTATTTATTATTATATTATATTATTTATTATTATATATTATACTATTATATAATATACTAATATACCTAATATAACAGGTATATATATATAGTATTGTATCAAACTTTTACATCCTTTTTAAATATATCATAGATCACGTTTTAAGACAAGTCAAGGTGGGGTATCACTTATGTCTGCCCCCCTATTAAAACTAAACAAGGATAATGACATGGTCACTTCCAAAATCCAGCAAATTATCTTGGCCTTCATAGCCTGGTGGTACAGTGTAGTTAAAATCGGAGTGACCTATCAGTAAATCTAAATGTCAACACTTGTGCAGAAAGAACACTCTGTGAGCTGAATGAGAACAAGCACGAGAGAACAGGCTGAGGCTGTGCTAGGCTTACAACTGTTGTTTCTTGATTTTTGAAAGAAGTGTGACCTTGTCTTTAATGACAGGGTGTTCAGGAACCCAAGCGTCTGTGGTTTAGTGTAAGATTTATCACTCACACATATGAACACAAACACACACTATAAAACAACTCTGTTCCCAAACACACACACTCTGACTCATTTGATCTCGATCGTTCTGCATTGTCTCTGCTTATTTATTTCCATTTGAAGTCAAGACTCAAAGGGGGATTATTTAAGAGATTAGGCAACATGGAGATTATCCACATATATACACAAGTGAATTTGTATATTTGTGCAGAATGATAGCGGGATGGATAGATAGAGATGGAGATTTGGAAAGGGCATGGAGGAGGGCTGTGTCTCTTTCACACGTTTCCAGCCTGTTGGCTGCAAGCTTTTCACAGCATGCTTGTGTCCCGTCATCACATGCACAGACGCTCCTCTGTTTGACCCAGCCGGGGGCAGAACAGGGCACAAAGCTCAGACACACACACACACACACACACACACACACACACACACAAAAAGTACTGCAGCTAATTAATACTACATCTACACCTAACCCTAAACTTAATCTTAAACAGATCTTTTGACTCATTGGCTTTTCCAAATAAATGTTGCTCCTTTTGTAAACAATCAAATGATTGACAATTGAAAATTGATAAGTGAGCACTGGCAAAGCAGTGCTCATAAATTAAAGTCTATATAAATAAAGCATAAAGAATAAAGTCCTCAAAACCTTTCCTTTGGACCTAACAATTATACAACACACACATCGTTGTGAGGACTTTCTGTTAACATGAATGACTGCAGCTAATTAAAAATACACTTACACCTAACCCTAACTAAGAACACACACACACACACACACACACACACACACACACACACACACACACACACACACACACACACACACACACA
>JAYJMA010152056.1:0-14304 GCA_036873895.1 Parotocinclus cabessadecuia | reverse complement strand
GGTCATTCTCAACACTTCAGAGACACTCTGCACTGCTCGGTCTACTCTAATTGCACCATATACAACTCACAAACCACCAGAACATCAGTGTCAGTGCAGTGCTGATAATCCACAAGCCAAGCACAGTGGTACCAGATCTGTGGTGATCATGTGGGGGTCCTAGCCATTAAAGAACATATGTAGTATGTATATGTAGAGAAACCATGGACTATAGTCTGTAATACTAAAACTTCAATATAGTAACAAGAGCTGATCAAATCGACATAGATGGACAATGAGGGTATGTTAATAGGCAGGAACCAAATATTTCATAGTCTTGTACTCAAATCATGTTTCTGATTTCAGTGCAACCTATTATAGTGTTATATATAACTTGTATTGTTTTAAACTATTTAATTGTTACCCAAATGCCAGAGTTATCTAACTTACTATCATACTAGTTGTGTACGTAATTTTGATAATAGTGGTATTTTAGGGGCTTTAAAGATTTAAATGTGGCCCATGTATTTTAAATATGTTATATAGTCTGATACTCATTTCCTGACCAGCTTTATTAACTTGCTTCCGTTTTGTCCTCTTGCTGGAGTTTTCTTTATATCGAGTCTGTCAACTTATGAGAAATATTTCACTGCATGCAAAATGTTCTGCCCAGGCTGTTTAAATCCTATTTAATCACACTTGTGGTGGCCTTAACTGGAAAATTCTGGTTTGAATAAATGTGAACAAGTGACCTTTGTATCGTGTTGTGAAGTGAACGGTTCCACTAAATCCATCAGCTTTATTTTTTCCCCAAATAAGTTCTGTTCATATGTGGCATATCAACTTCCTGTCAAATTGGCATCGTACTTCGTGTCCCAGAATGTGACAATTACAAAATTACCCAGTGGTTAGGGTTGTGCAGTCATTTTAATGTCCATAGAACATGTCCCTAACATCTACACATTTTCACAACCAAAGTATTTGCTACTGTAGGGACTGCGGTGGCTTATTGGTTAATGTACTGGACTATAGACCAGAAGGTCCAGGGTTAAAATACCACCTCTGCCACAGTTGGGTCCCTGAGCAAGGCCCGTAATCCATAATTGCTTGGATTGTAAGACTGTATGAGTTGTAAGTCTGCTAAATGCCGTAAATGTCTGGTCATCTTCATTTCACTTGTTGATAAAATTGCATTCCTGCATTTCAGGCATGCAACACATTTAAAAAAGTTGAAACAGGGCAAGCTAGAGCTAACAATTTAAACAAATAAAAAGTAATGATGTGATTTCAAGCAGGTGATGTCAGCAGGCGATTCTAATTGAGATTTGTTACAAAAGCAGTATCCAGCAAAGCTGGTCAGAGGATCTCCTAAATAACAATGTTCCTCAAATAAAGATTGGGCGGGATTTGCGTAATTCTGCCTCCACAGTGCACAATATCATTAAAAGATGTAAGAAATCAGGAGGAATGCCAGTGGGTAAAGGCCAAGGGCGCAAACTTAAGCCGAACCCTGTGATATTCAATCCTTCAGACAACACTACATCAAGAAGCACCATTCATCAGTATCTGATATAAATACATTGGCATGGGATTACTTCGGCAAACATTTGTCATACCACTTAAAACTTTGTCCAGAAGCTCTGGCAACATCTTTAGGCTCAGAGGCATCTAGGATGGAGCATCACATTGTGGAAACATGTATTGTGGTCAGATACATGCCATGTGGACCAGATCAAAGATGAAAAGTTAGAGACTTTTATCAGCAACAAGTCCTAAAGTCCAGGGTCTGTCATGTAATGGGGCTGTGTAAGTGTGCTTGACAAAGCTAATTTACACTTCTGTGATAGCAGCATTAATGCAGAAAAGTACAATGCGATCCTAGTGCATTAATAAATGTCCATGCATTTTTTCAAAACAACAATGCAAAACTATATGCTGCATACATTACACATGCATTACTTCGGAAGAAAAGGATATTTGTACTGGACTAGCCTGCCTGCACTCCTGAACTGTCTCCAACAGAGAACGTGTGGAGAATTTTTTGATTTGAATTTTAAATGTGACAATGATGACCCCAAACAAAGACATGTTTGCAGGAAGGCTGGGACAAAACAACACATGAAAGACTAAATCACTTGGAATCCTTTGTGCCAAAACATTAAGTGAGGTGAAAAGGAATAGCAACATTACAAAGTAATAAATGCTTTAGTGTTCCAACTTGGAATGTGTTGCGGGCTTGAAATGCAGGAATTGATGTTTATAAATAAATGAAATGAAGTTGACCAGACAAAACATGAAATATCTCATACTGATTGATGTAACTGAAGTGATTGATGTAACTGATGTGACTGATGTAATGCAGAGCAGACCTGTATAGACCAGACCATTGTCCAAAGCAGATTAAACCTAAAACTAATTTGACAGTCCAGTGGGAATTTACATATATTTCTGAGATTATCACAAGCATATGGAATTTCACCATGAGTACACGTAATGTGTTACAGCCATACCATTAAGCATGGTTTAGGAAAACCTTAGGGAAGGGCAAAAAAAATCTTTACAATCTGAATGCAGCTGATCTTTTTGTCTGCATACCTGTACTTTTTAACAGGTGCAGAAACTCAGGGACAACAAACAGGCAAACATCAACATATACACATACAGTGGAACCCCAGTATCTGAACTTGTCATATTGTGTATTTCATCACTTCAGTGGTGGTTATCCTAACCACTAAGCCATTCAAACAAATGGCAATCAGGAAACTAATGGAAGTACACTCAATGACAAAAAATAACTCACCAACAAGAAGTTGTGAATTCAACTTATATAGTATGTATGTATAAACTATGTATAGATGTAATGTTATGTATAAACTATGTATAGATGTAATGTAAATGATTGCAATATTCACAGAGTAGAAAGATAAGTTTACTGGGGAGACTGTATAAATTATAGGAGGCTCTAGTACCCTGTTAGCCTGCCTCTAGCTTGGATATAAGATGAGACATGTTTGGGCATTGGAGGCAAAAAGTGGCCATATGGATAAATGTTTCCAAACATTCCTTGTTATTTTTTGTCACTGAGCATATAATGTATTCTAAATGGCTTTTTATCACTTTCAATACTCTCCACTTTCATTTTAACAGATAACATGCAGGTAGAAGGATTGGCCTGTAGATATTTTATACCAACATCATTGAGATCTTTGCCACTTTATTACTCCGGCATCATTGACAGTAGGTTGGGTTTTGAATATTTAGGAACCAGGTCGTGAGTTCTCCAGTGAAGATTATGTAAATAGGCTTTCATTTTCCAATATTCAGTATCCAAACCATGTTTTCAGAACATTCTGATAAAGGAGCATAGTGATCAGTAGTGATTAATAATGCAACTAGACCTTTTTATACAGCTACTGCTGATTGGGGCTGCCAAAAAGAGTTTACAGAGTCCAACTCAATATAACCCATTGGATGGATTAACCGTACAGTCGCAGCTGACTCTCGGGCACTTGATGGATCATCGATTTCTGTCTTTCATCAATGTGATTTCAGCAGGATAGTGGAGTGCCATTGCTTTCTCCACCCCTCCCCATTTATCCGGGCTTGGGATCGGCGTGCAGCTGTTTCCAGTTACACAGCTGGGGTGTTTTGCATACACAAGTCAACATAGAGGCACCAATTAACCTAATACGAATGTTTTTGGACTGTGGGAAGAAACAGGAGTACCCGGAGTAAACCCACACAGACACAGGGAGGACATGCAGACTCCACACAGAAAGGACCCAAGCCGCTCCACCCTGGGATTGAACCCTGGACCTCTTTGTTGTGAGGCAGCGGTGCTTCCCACCGAGCCACCGTGCATCCCTTAGTACCCATACCTGTAGTAATTTGTGGCAACATTGTGAACCTATGATCTTTAGTTAATCTGATACTTATGGGTTTTATGCAACAATATTTTAAATATGAAGAGACAAAACTGGCACACTTGGTGAAAAAACAATAGGCCTGTTGTGTTGGCACCTTTGGTTCTCTGAAATGTGCTTGTAAATAAAATGTATTCTTATTATATATTATTATTATTTTGTTCAACTACGCTGAATGAAAGCACCCTAGTGCACACTGAAATCCAGATAGCAAGTGGGCCACACGGGTTCCCTTCTCCATATGAGAAAACAAAAAGTTTACTGATGTGATGACATTTTGCCTGGGAAACAAGCTGTTTATTTATAAATATTTGCTTTCCTTTCCTTCCTTTTCTTATTCTGCAAAGAAATTGGCAATTTCTGTTTTTGATTTTTTTTATATTATTCTGCTGTAATTGTATAAGTGGAGAAAATGGACTAGTATCTGATGTTTAGTATGCATAAACATTTTCATGATGATATTTTTGCCAGATTGCTCACACAGAAACCCCTAATTTATATACACTGTAAACCTTTTGAGTACAGATCATGTAGATGCACTGACAATGATTGCTAATATGTTTTGCTGTTCAGAGCTTTCTTCATACAATTCTAGGTCACTCGTACAAAAAGAGAAACTGAATGCTTCAGAACAGCTAAACTCTATCCATCCCACTGAGCCCACCGGGAGTGATGGGGGACCTACTGGTTTAGTTGAAACAAGTGAGGTAATTATTCAGATTTTCTCGAAACAGGTTCATTTATTAGTAGTGGAATAATACCTACTGACACTAGATAAACAGAATGATCTGTACCAAATTTTAAAATGTTTCATGGCAAAACATTAAATATCTGCTTTCTGGTACTGTGCCAGGATATTCTGGTCATATTGACCCTACGATGTCTCGTTCTGCTGATTGTACAGTCATGGCATAAATTGTTGGCACCTTCTGAATTTTTTGCAGAAAAACTGTTTATCCCAGAAATGTATTACACATTTTGTTATACTCATGTTTTTTTTTCCTTTGTATGTATTGGAACAACACATAATTGTGGGTAAATACCTTTGTTTCAAGCATGTGATGTGAAGGTTACTAGTCCATCTCCAGAGATCTTGATATTCCTTTGTCAACAGTGTGCAACATAATCAACAAGTTTACAGCCCATGGCTGCTCTCGCAAGACATAGGTTGCAGCGCAGGATAGTCCAGTGTATCAGTGTCAGTGCAAACTATCCGCCGACATTTAAATGACATGAAACAAAACGCCATGGCAGGAGACCCAGGAGGACACAGAGACATAAAGTTAGACTGCAGTTTGCCAATATGTACGTGAGAAAGCCAAAATCCTTCTGCCTACAATCAAATATGGTGGAGGTTCAGATGTTTTGTTTTGTTGCCTCTGGCACTGGGTGCCTTGACTGTGTACAAAATCATCATGAAATCTGAAGAGGGTTTGCGTCCAAGGTCATGGGTCTTCCAGCAGGACAGTGACCCCAAACATACTTCAAAAAGCACCCAGAAATGGTGGAAACAAAGCAGTGGAGAGTTCTGAAGTGACCAGCAATGAGTCCTGATGTAAATACCATTAAACACCTGTGGATAGATCTTAAAATTGCTGCTGGGAGAACACACCCTTCAAAGATAAGAGACCTGGAGCAGTTTGCAAAAGAAAAGTGGTCCAGAATTCCAGCTGAAAAGTGCAAGAAGCATTTTGATACTTAGGAAGCGATTGATTTCAGTTATTGTTTCAAAAGGGTGTGCAACCAAATACATTCAGGGTACACACCCTCAATGTAAGATTTTTTTTTACATGAAATTATATCTCGCTTGACACTTTTTTATTTTTTATTTTTTATTTTTATTTTTTTTTTTCCTTTTCGTTTTTTTATGTTTTGTTCCAATACACACAAAGGAAATACAAAACAAAATGTGTAGTTGCAATACATTTCTATGACAAATACTTCATCTTCTGGAAAAAAAAGTCAGGGGTGCCAACAGTTTCGGCCATGACTATACATGTATGTGCACGGGTTTGTATGTAGGAGCAGTTGCAAGAGTTTCAGCGGCAGCGGCTGCGTGTGCAGCATCACTTGGAACAGAAGCAACAGCAGATGGAGTTTTACCAACAGATGTTGTTGGAGGGAGGAGTGCACCAAGCCAGTCAGGCCTCAGGTGCTGGCCAGCACAACCTCACCCAGACCTTCCTCAGCAGGTCAGAAACAAATGCACAGCACACAAGATGCACTGCAACCACACATAAACAGGCTTTAAGTGATGTACAAAGCAGATGCTATATCAGTGGGGAGTTTAACCAATTGTTTAAACCTGAGAACAAAATCTATCTTAATGTACTGAACCAGATGGAGGAAAAATTCTCTTAGGAAATTAACTGCTTACATGTGGTGTAAAATGTAATTGACCTTTAATCAAGTGACTTTAGTGCAGCAATTGTTGTTTCAGGCTAGTCAATTACTTGTACCCTCTTTTATTATCAGAGCCATGACTTGTACTGTGGTCATTTATGAATGTAATTTCATATTGCAGTGTTCGATAAAGATATACTAAAGTAATCCCCTGCCCATGTGGTTCTATCAGCTGTTGTTGGAAGGTAGTTCTTAATGCAGTGCTGTCTAACGAAGCAAAAATCACTGGAGTTCATCTTAAACTTGCTCCCTTGCCCTTTACGCACTGAAATCCTTCCTGATTCCTTGAATCGTTTAATGATATTATGAACTATAGAAACAGTAATATGCAACCCCACCCCCAATCATGCTTTGGGGTACATTGTTTTAAAACATTTCAATAATTTTCTTACACATTTGTTGACAACCTGGAAATCCTCTGTTCATCTTTGCCTGTTGTGGATGCTGTTTTTTTTACCAAATCATGATTACAATCACCCGTTGACCTTTTTGCAGTGTGTTTCAGACCTGTAATGCAGGAATGGATGTTTATTAGCAATTAGAATGTAGTTGAACAGACAAAACGTATATTGTCGCAAGTATCTCCGATTCATACTATCAGCAATTAAATAAAAGTTAATTTAAGGAACACTGTTTTTATACGTATTTATATGTATTTTTTTATATGGACTAACTTTTTCTGATTTGGAAAATGTGACAGGCATTACTTTACCGCTTTACAGGAATTTACAGTGGTGCTAAATAGTTTGAACCGTTTAGAATTTTCGATTTCACGCCATTTAACATAAACATAGTACTGAATTTAACATATGAGGTGTACTTGGTCTGTAGCTGTTAATCAGTCCTGCACTGTGGATTGAAGAAGTTTTAATCCATTCATATGTAAAGGATTGCCTCAGTTCCTCTCACAAAATTTATCTTTGATTCAGGTTAGGGTTTTGCCTTTGGATTTTCAAAATGTTCATTCTCATTAATTTTATTCTTCTTCAACTAATTATTTTTGTGCTGTCCAAGAATTACAAATGACAGCATACAGAAACAGTTGTTAGTGAAATATAGCAGGAACTGTTTGCTTGTATTTGACTGAGCTTTAGCTTTGTAGCGTTGGCCGCTTTATAGGTGTACTTTTACAGCTTTGATAAGATATGTTTTTATTAGTTAGTGCAAGGGTACAAGTACGAGTAAAGACTCACAAATATTTGGTACTCACTATTTAAGTTTAGTGCTGCTTACACATAAACTGAATTTTGAATTAACATTATTCAGAGCACTGGACTGTTCATGTGTGTGGCTGTGTTTGTATTGCTGTCGGCATCACAAGTGCACATGTATAGGCTATATGTGATCGGCGCACAATCAGTCATACGAGATGTGAAAACCAGCTGATGGATCAGTGCATCTCTAATATGTAAGACTTGTAAGACTTCTAATATTTTAAGATTATTTGAGTGAAAATCGATATAGAAAAGAAGAAATCGA
This sequence comes from Parotocinclus cabessadecuia, assembly GCA_036873895.1. Taxonomy (NCBI): domain Eukaryota; kingdom Metazoa; phylum Chordata; class Actinopteri; order Siluriformes; family Loricariidae; genus Parotocinclus; species Parotocinclus cabessadecuia. The sequence goes on along the minus strand of JAYJMA010152056.1, from coordinate 6,520 downwards.
TTATTTTCAGAATGCATGTCCAAACGTTTGAATGGTCCTTAAGTCATATGTGAAGGACGTTCAAAGATCATAACTAATGAGCTGTCCATATTAAAACTAAAGAATCATTTTAAAGTGGTTAATTGACTTGATCTACAGCTTCATCCATGGCTAAGTAGGTGTTGTCGGTGTGATTGCATTCATGTAGGTCCATACAGAAACTGGAGGAACTTAATGTGGGGATGGAAGATCTTGGGGAGGATGTGCAAGCCGTAGCTCAGCAGTGTAATGGCACGCAGGCTGAAGCACATGATAAACACACTACTGAATCTGCTGTACCGGCCAAAGGTGCTATCACAACTAGCACCCCTGAGAGAGGAATTACTCGAGGGATCCTTTCATTAGATGAATCCCCAGTGCTGTTCATACAAAGGTGAGAGGACACAATTAAACGATTGACTCCTGCCTTATATGCCTTTGTCTAGAAAGTATGCAAAATGTCACTGTTCTTTAGTTACGTTATATTTTCGACTAGTGTTATCACCAATGTAATATCTGCTCTGGTAGACTGTCATTTGTTTTCATATAATGTTAAAGTGTGTTTCAGGATGACAAGCACAAGTCTCCATTCACACCGGTGTGCACACTGGAAGACACGCAAGCTGTGCGAGCAGTCGCATTTCATCCTTCTGGAACTCTCTATGCAGTTGGCTCCAATTCCAAAACGTTGAGTGTTTGCACATACCCACAGGACCTTACTGCCAGGTATTTTTAATTAACTAGTGTTTATAATGATAGCCATTACAATTGCAGCAGTGAATATATTTACACGCATTAGATTTTGTAATAAATTGACATTGGCAGATTCACACTGATTTCAGGGACTAGCTTTTTTAAATTAAAGTTTTACTTTGAATACCTTAGCCAGCCATAATATCTTCATACTGGTAAGGCCAGACAATAAATATAATAAATTAATGTAATTTGTAATCATTAATAGCATCCATAATAGCAATTAAAAATATTCTCTTTTGGCAAATGCTTATCGTTTCCATTATTTATTAATTGACAATTCACTTGTAATGTAAAAGTTAATTGATAATTAGAGTCAACAAGTCTGTTGTGTTGAACCTGATGACCTGTGCTCACCTGTACTAGTTTGAATGAGTTTCTGACTCATGTGATTCTATAATGCTAGCAATTGCATAGCATTGTCTACTTGCAAAAACAACTTCAGCAAGCAATATCAGTGCATTTTCCATTGGATACCAGCTAGGACTTTAAATATAAGAATATACATTTTATGCAGCATTCATTATGTTGGCCATACCATGTAAAAAATGTATTTCTATCTATCTTTTGCAGTTCAGAAGATTCAGTGCGCCAGCCTGATGTCTGCTTCCAACGTAACAAACACCACAAAGGCTCCATCTACTGTGTGGCCTGGAGTCCATGTGGCAAGCTTCTTGCTACAGGCTCTAATGACAAATATGTCAAAGTCCTGCCTTTCAATGCAGATATCTGCAATGCTATAGGTGAAAATAATGTATTATAACCTTAAATGGCTCTATAACCCTAAATGAATAACGAATGCATGTCAATTTGGGAACATTAGTAGAGTAAAAAACATGTTCTAACACAGAAAAAGAGAAATGTAAGTTGGAGTTATTTAGTTGCCTACTGGTATTTGCCTTGTGTGCTACGAAGTGACAAAGCCTGACCATTTAATCTTTTCACCCAAGAAGCTATACTAAACTGCAGTGCCAGCTGGACTGAAATTCATACAAACACAGTGCAACAAAACATAATCTACCTACTGTGAAGCGTGGTGATGTCATTACGCTGCCAGGGGGATCTTTAGTGGGAATTGACATTTGGTCAGGACTGAAGGGAAATGGATGCTGCAAGCTGTATAGAAGTTCCCTCTTTGCTAGACAGGTTTAGGGATAGCAGGCCAGCACAATGTCCCTAAACACATAGCCAAAAAATATGTTGATTAAGGATTTTTATTTGAGTTTTTTTATCAGGCATGTTTTAAAGTTTTAGAGCAATTACATTTTGCAAGAAGTGCGTATTAATTATTTATAAATGAGGCTGGTATTACAGTTAAGATATGGACAAATCTTTTTTCTAAAAAGTGTTTCCTTTTTGTCTTAATTGTATCCTACTTTCTCCCAGACTCATAGCCACTCAGTCTCATGATTTTTGGAGACACTGTGAGAGGTAATTCCTGACTGTGAGGTATTGGGTAATTGGAAGTTATATTATTTATATTTTCAGACCGAAATCAATCCAAACCACAAGATTTGTTCTTTCCGTTCTTAATATTGGATCTACCCATAGGAATGGCATATGATGAGAACCTTTTTGTCTATGCTAGTCTGGCACAAAAAATATGGGACCCATCTTTAATCCTGGTCTCTAAAGTTACAATTAAGGTTTTCTCATAACATTTGAATAAGAACACACAAAAGAACATTTGTTATTTGCATATTAACTCACCAGATGTTTTAGAAATAATCTGGATAAAGCACTACTGTTCAACAATGTGGAAAAGACACTAAAAGGTTTAAAATTGTTTACACACGGAGTTCTAGTTTGCAGCTGATAAAGGAGTGCTACTCAAGTGTGCAGTGTTCACAACATGTCTGATTGTGTCCAGTTGTGCCTCTGTAGGGCTTTTGCATGAAATGCGGAGAAATTATTAGATAATCGATATTATGGGATAATCGTTGTTTACTCTGCATTATAGTGTTTGATGCTTGGCAATATGAAATCTACAGATAATCTCTACAATTAAGGAGCATTAATCAGGAGCATTAATCAGAACCCCCTGCCAAACTATATTTTGATGACATCATTGAAGGTGGGTGGGTTAATTAAATATGGAGGAATGAAGTTGAAATCTGGCCTTTCCTAGGAGACTGTGTCCTTTTTGAGTTTTGGTCCTCCCAAGTGTTTCTAATACATGTTTTAGCATTAATGCTTAGTTAACTGTATGATCATGTGCCTTCAGGCCCAGATTTAGAGTTCAGCATGCATGACGGGACCATCCGAGATTTGGCATTCATGGAGGGTCCAGAGAGTGGTGGTGCTATTCTTATTAGTGCAGGAGCAGGAGACTGCAACATTTATACCACTGACTGCCACAGAGGAAAGGGCCTTCATGCACTCAGTGGGCATACAGGTACAAACACATAGATATGTTCATAATTGCAACATTTTAAATGATTCACATCTCCTCTCACATGGGCATTTTAATGTAACCCTGTATGCATTGTCAGGGCACGTCCTGTCTCTCTTTACGTGGTCCGGTTGGATGGTCGCATCTGGCTCACAGGATAAGACTGTACGTTTTTGGGACCTGCGTGTGCCCAGCTGTATAAAAGTGGTCGGGACTGGCCTGCATGGGCCTGGTGGGTTGCCTTAAATGTAACCGCTAATTTTTACTTAATATATTTTTCCACTTGATGCAGACTTAATGCACATAATGAATGTTAGTACATGAAAGTACATGAATGTTAGGCAAGTGCATTAAACACCTCCTTTGTAGTTCTCAAATTACAAGCTGTAGTCCATCTGTTTTTCCTGCATATTTTGTTAGTCCCCTTTACTTTGTTCTCTAATGGTCACAACTCCCAAAGATCAGATACTTTTCCAGTTGGGGATCATTTTCAGCACTGCAGTATCATGTTATTGTATTGTGTTGGTACAACTGGATCAGTCACGCCAGTGTTGCTGGAGGTGTTCAATCGCTATGCACTCCTCTATCATATTTCCCAACCCCGTAGATGTAACGTCAAAGACAGTGGCTCTGATCTGTTGCTGCACAGTCTGTTAGCCATCCTCTAATCCTTCATCAGTGCTCAAGAAGCTCGAACTCAAGAAGCACTGCTGTGTCGGACCCACTCACATTACAGTACTGCAGCACAACACACTATAACACACCATCTTGTCAGTGTCACTGTAGTGCTGAGAATAACCACACAAACAGTAGCTGATCTGTGCTGATCCTGTAGGGTCCTGATCATTAAAGAACAGAGTTAAGGAGACTGATTTTAAGTAAAAAAAAACAAAACAAAAAAACAGATGAACTACAGTCTGTAATTGTAGAACTACGAAGTGCTTTTGTAGTGTAAATGAAACTGATAAAATGGACAATGTGTAGAAAAAAGGAAGTGTACATAATAAAGTGGTTAGTGTGTATATGATGATTAATAATTACACTTAAGAAATGTAAGTATAATTGTAAGATTCTTTTTGTAATCTGTTGCTGTTTGTTGAGGCCAAAGTGAAACTTCCACATTCTGTTCATAGTGATGTTCTGTTCTTCCACCAGGAAGTGCAGTGGCCTCCGTGGCTGTGGATCCCACTGGGAGGTTACTAGCTGCAGGAATGGAGGATTGCTGTTGTATGCTCTATGACATCAGAGGGAGTCGAACAGTGCAGGCCTATAGTCCCCATACCGGTGACATTCGCTCTGTTCGCTTCTCCTCTGGAGCACACTACCTTCTGACAGGCTCATATGATGGCAAAATCATGATCACTGACCTACAAGGTAAGAAAGACAGCATTCAGTCTCGTAGGGTGTCCTGTGTGTTCAAAGTTCACTAAATCTACTGTCACATGACAGGTAAAAGTGGATAATTACTGACAATTTTGTCTTCATTTGTGCCACATTTGCTTCTTTTATGGCAGGGTGACACATTCAGTCAGACTTCCTCATTTCCAAACCTAGCCACTTCATGTTCCTTTAATGGGATATAGGTTGCCTGTTAGTGTTCTGAAGAGAACTGCCCTAACTCCAAATATTGCCTTTGATTTTTTTTAAATGAGATTTGTCTCTATAAAGCCTCCACACCCTGTTCCCACCACTTCCCACAGTTCTCTCTGCAGAAAACTTCTAAATCATTGTGTGTTTAATACTAATGAACTTAAACAATAGCTCAGTGTCCAATAGCATGAACCATTCCAACCAGTGTTCAATACAGAATAATCGTTTTAATAAACAGTTTTGGGCTACAGTATGTTCAAGCAGCAATATAAAATTCATTATGAACAGGTTTGATGCAGCTTGAGCGGCTCAAAAACACATGAACTCTGTCTTTTTCCTACGAATCAAGTAACATTTGATTTGGTTACATTAAATTTGTTTTTTTGTAATTTGCATTGCAGACAATCTGTCAATCAACTTTGAGGGAAAAAATCTGATTTTCTCTGCAGTCTGAATATACTCTGAGCTCACTAATACAAATCATGATATATACAGAATTGTCTATGGCGATGTAATCCTGAATGTAATCTTAATTTATGCAATGTTTAGATATTGGTATTGTCCAGACAACAGTGTTGAGTATTTCTATGTTGCCATGAATGCAACTGCAGCATAATTCTCCTTATTTCTTCTTTGTAGTGGCAATTGTGTAGTATTGTTTTACGTTTTCTAATTCACCATTTGTATGTTGCCAGGAGATCTAACAAAGCCACTCCCAGTGACAGTGGCTGGTGAACATAAAGACAAAGTAATACAGTGTCGGTGGCATACGAGAGAGATTTCCTTCCTCTCCTCATCTGCAGACAAGACTGTCACACTATGGGCATGCAAGTCCTAAATTTCAATATGTAGCAACATAGCAGGGAAAGCATACAGCAGCGCATTTCCTGTTTTACACTGAAAAACGGCGCACTTCAGAACACTATCCTTTGATGTATATCATTGAGAGTATGCTTGTAGTGTATTTACTGTGTTATCTTTACTTTCAATGGGAAAATTTAAATAATATGGCACCTAATACACATCACTTTTAAATTATAGCTATGAATAAATAAGTTCTGTATAAAGCCTCCACATTGCATTCTCACCAATAATGTAACTGGTCATGACTCCAGTTAGTTCTCTCCACAGACAACCATTTTATAGTTTATTTATTTTAAAGCATGTCAAAAGATGTTTATATACAGTATTGTAGACAGGTCTTAAGCCACCACTGGATTATATATACCATTGTTTTAACAATGGTATGATGATCATATATTTATTTGTCAGTTTTTTTTATTACACTACCACCAGAAATGCAGAGAATTTTTTTATGCAGTGTGTAAAAAAGGCCTAAAAGTAAGACCTCTTCTTACAATTTTAATAAAATAATAAAAGCATTTCATTGGGATGCTAAGTCGAACCTTATACAGTTCAAAGAAGCTTGATCAGGAATGGCCTTTTTGGAAGGGTATCGGGTAATAAGCCACTTTTTGTAAGGGGAACAGGATGAAAAGGCTAAAATATGCTAAAGCCCACACAGATTAGAATGAAGATAAGTGAAAAAGAGGACCATAGAATGACAAATCTTTTGAAACCAATAGTCAACAATATGCCCAGAATATCTAATGCCCCAATCCAATGGTGGCTTAAGACCTTTGAACTATATATACACACACACACACACACACACACACACACACACACACACACACATACACAAATACACACACACACACACACACACACATACACACATACACACATACACACATACACACATAC